>LNAC01000060.1:1615713-1642691 GCA_002007465.1 Ailurus styani
CTCCCCTCGTCCGTCCTCCCCCGCCTTCGCCTGCTGCTTCTTCGGCGGCGGAAACTTGTGCAGAGCCTGCGGCCGCGGCGGCAGGAGCGGGAGGGCGGTCTGGCTAACGGCTGCTCAGCGACGGGCGGGGAGCGCAGGGGCCAGATTCCCCGCGGCGCCGGCGCCGGCGGCTGCCATGGCCGAGCCCGCTGGGCTGAGGCCCGGGCCAGGGAAGCAGCGGCTCCGCGGCGACGGCGGCTGGGTCCCCGGCTGAGCCCAGAGCAGGCTCAGAGCCTCCAGGAGAAGTTGCAGCTGCGGCTTCTCTCCGCCCCCTCCGCCCGCAGAAGCCGAGCCGGAGTCGGGGCCGGGTCGGGGGCGTGGCCTGACGGGGGCGTGGCCTCGGGCGCTTACATAATGCGTGCGCGGCGCGGGGCGGGAACGGCGGGCCGGTCCCGCAGGGGACTCTAAGGCCGCTTTGCTCGGCCGGCGACTGCTGGGTTGCCTAGACGTACCAGCTGCATCCCTCCCTCCGCAGTTTAGCGCTCAGCCGGGTAAGAGAACATGAAAAGAACTTTGGCCCCGGGCTGTATCTTTCGGTGCCGCCCGCCCTGGGGTAATCCCTCAGGCCCTCGGGGCACCGCTCTGAAAGCGACGCCGAAAACTGTCCCTGCGGCAAAACTGCTTGAGATAAAAGGCTAGCCCGGGAGGGATTGAGGGACTCCCAGATTTACTTGGGATTGGGATTAAAGTCATCATGCATTGCAGAAGCGTCGTTGATAGATCACTCGGGGGATAGAAAAGAAATCGTGTTCCCGAATTCTCGATTTCGATGGCTGGCGGCGGGAAGGAACGGGGAGCGGGTGGCAAAATATCTCCTCTGTAAGAATGTGCGCAGGAAAAAGCAGAAAAGAAAAACACCAGAGGGTTCAGGGAGGGGCCGTAAATTTTAATCTAGTAGCCCAGTGATTCAGATAAGCAATTAGGGAGGAAGGAGTCAAAATGGCACCAAAGGATGTAATGGGAGCAACTTCCTTTCACGCTACACCATCACCTTCCTCCGCCGTTTGGTCAGTTCCCACTCTTTACCTGAACCCAGAGTACAAGAGTTAAGTATCCTGAGGAAGGACAAAAGAGTGCAGCATCCTCTCCTTAAATCTTTTCACTGGCAGTACTAGGATCCTTCCAACATTGAGATACAAAAGAGTTCATTTAATAAATATTGGTGGAGCACTGTAGAAGGAGGGTTTTACACCTGGCACGTGAATAAGAGATAAACTAAAAAGCAAGTCTCTACCCTCAACAAGACTTTGAGTCCAGTGATGCTTTTTCCTGTTTTAGAAGTTTGCTAACAAAGGCCTCCTATTTCTATTTAAACACTTTGGGGTTGCTTATGGAGCCTGGGTGGCTCCGTGGGTTAAAGCCTCTGCCTTCGGCTCAGGTCATGATCTCAGGGTCCTGGGATCGAGGCCCACATCGGGTTCTCTGCTCGTCGGAGAGCCTGCTTCCTCTTCTCTCTCTGCCTGCCTCTCTGCCTGCTTGTGATCTCTCTCTCTGTCAAATAAATAAATAATTTAAAAAATCTTTAAAAAAAACAAAAAACAAAACAAAACACTTTGGGGTTGCTTAAAGATTTTAGAGGTTAAATTACATTTAGTTGTGTAGTCTATTACTTACCACATCTGTGTTGTAATTTATCTGATTGCAGTTTTACATTTAGTCTCCCACCTGTAGAGTTCCATTTATTTCTCCAAATCATGAGCAGTTGGCCCAAGGGTCAGCTTTTTCTCAGGATAGAAAGTGACAGAAACATGAAAGGATGTAATTGGTTCCTTGTCCTGATTTAAATGTGCATTAGCTCATTTGAATAGGTATTCAAGTTTAGAAAACTTGAATAGTTGAGGTTCAGAAAGAAACCTAAAAATTAAAAATAATAAATTCCGGAAAGAATTATCAGAAGCTGTATAGCTATATCAAACTACCCTTGTTTTCATGACTTATAGTTACCATAGTCTCATATTAGGTACAGTATTTATTAAACACCAAACATTTTTATATAGTCCTAAGAAATGTATGAATTATTACAGGTATATCTTGGTCCTTTGTGAGTTTATATTCATTTGTTATTCCAAAACTCTGCCAACTTCCACTAAATTCTAAACAGTGTTTTGTTTTTTTAATCGTGTGCTCAAGTTTTCTACATTTTTTTTTCCAATGTGGAGAACATGCTACTACACACACACAAAAACATATGAAGCTGAGACTCTGTAAAATATTTCAATACCTATTACAGGGTAAAAGGAAATAGTAAAAACATCTTTCTATTTTGGCAGTTGGCACAAAAAATAAAAATTTTTGTGTTCCTACTAATTAAACTTGAAAGAATACAGATCTAATGCAATTAAAATAGCATATATACTAGGCAAGAATATTATGTATACGAAGTAAACTGTAACCACTTTTTTATTCATATAGATTCTGAGGTTGTACTGAACTCAGATTTCCCCCACACCCAGTATCCATAATTCTCAGAATGATTTAAATTTATCATAGCACAGGTTTAAGAGCCTAAGAACTACCTAACCATTACCAAGTCTGATGTTGTAAATTGGCATATTTTTGTTTAGTTATAATAGCATGAAAAAAACCATGAGGAGAATCTTATAAGCAAAGAATTTATTACTAAGCTTAAGTATTTTGGTCATTGTTCTTGCAAGCAATGATAAAAAGAGTAAGTGATGAAAATAGCGACTATGTATGTTTCTGTGTGTGTGTGTGTGTGTGTGTGTGTTTAAATACAGTTGCTTAGGTGAAATTTAGATTCTTAATGTTTTGGGAAGGGACTTTTTAAAAGTATAAACTAGGGCGCCTGGGCGGCTCAGTTGGTTAAGCGACTGCCTTAGGCTCAGGTCACGATCCCGGAGTCCTGGGATCGAGTCCCGCATCAGGCTCCCAGCTCCATGGAGATTCTGCTTCTCCCTCTGACCTTCTCCCCTCTCATGCTCTCTCTCACTCTCTCTCTCTGTCAAATAAATAAATAAAACCTTTAAAAATAAAATAAATAAGTAAATAAATAAATAAAAGTATAAAGTAGATCATGAAAGAGTAAAATAGTACCCAAAACACCATATTTAATATCAACCATATTAAACTCTTCATTTGAAATGTTGCATTCAAAAAAAATTTTTTAATGAAAAATATATGTTGCATTTATAAATCTTAAATTCTTTGGATATGAATCTCTGATCTGATTAAGTTAAACTATCTTACATATATTTTTCTTACATAAATTTATCATATTGGGCAAGCAACAACCAGAGAATTGAAGGGTGATACAACAAAGGATAAAAGTGATCTTTTAAAATGAGAAGGAACTATCTTGTTCATAATATGAGGAAATCTCAGAGAGGTTAATGTTTACGAAAATATAAAATATCAAAACCAACAAAATGCAGAAAAATTAAAACATCCAGTAACAATTGAAATAGCCCCTAAAGAACAATTGCCACTTGAGAGGGACAGATTTGTGGATGAAGTCTAAAAAATTCCAAGGGACAGATAATTCTGGTATATTGAGGGTGTTACAAGGGCTGTGATATATAACCTCATCCAGTTCATAAAAATGACAAACGACTGAATTTATTGTGGGTTGTTGTAATCTCAAATAATTATTTATAATAATGGAAAAAAGGAAACTAAGAAACTCTTTTGACAATGGATTTGAAAAATCTTAATTGGATTCCTAGCAGATACAATCACCTATACAAAGGTGAATAGAAGACATATAGGTTATTTAAGCTGCCTGTGACTCAATTTCCTCATCTGTGGTGTGGCCAGGCCAAGAAGGTGAGGCTATCTCATCTCAAGTCCATGATTCCTGGGAGATACAGAAAATTAATCCCATCTGTACCTTTGGCTCCAAAATTGGGTTCCAACGGCCAATGAGTAAGTAGGTAAGACATGAACCACTAAATCATGGAGCAGTCCTTTGAGTGGGAGGCAAAGCTGGGAGGGATGGAATTTATTTATTTATTTATTTATTTATTTAAAGATTTTATTTATTTATTTCACAGAAGGAGAGAGATCACAAGGAGGCAGAGAGGCAGGCAGAGAGAGAGGGGGGGGGAAGCAGGCTCCCCGCTGAGCAGGGAGCCCAATTCGGGCCTCCATCCCTGGACCCTGAGATCATGACCTGAGCCGAAAGCAGAGGCTTTAACCCAGTGAGCCACCCAGGCGCCCAGGGGTGGAATTTAAAGGAAAGACAAAGTTAAGTCTTCCAAGGTACCAACAGTGTTTACTGAAACTGCTTAGGATTGACATATTTCTGAATGGAACTTAGTGTGTTCACCCCTGGTCATACTGAGCCTATAGAAAAGATGCAAGGTCATTTACAATGAAGGGGGACAGCAAACTTGACAAAGTATAAAGAGACAAGTTCTCCCCTGCCTGTCTTCCTATTCAGACAGCAGAAGGATAAGTGTGTGGAGAGAAGGGTGGAGTTCAAGAAAGCAGCTCACACCTTCACTACACACACACACACACACACACACACACACACACACAGCCTCCTACCTAACCAGCACTAGTGGAGGACTGTTTCAATAACTTAAAAATGACCTAAATATTATGGAATTAGATTGAATTCAGTGGAAAGGCAGCTTTTTAATAAAGTATAGTTGATAGCAGTAGTGAGACTTTAGAATATATGTTTTAAATGAACTGAGACTCCTCACTAAACCAATTAAATATTTTATGTAATCCTCAAAACAATCTGTCATCAAAATAAAAATAGGGGCACCTGGGTAGCTCACTCTTTAAGCAGCTGCCTTCGGCTCAGGTCATTAGCCCAGGGTCCTGGGATAGAGCCCCGAATCAGGGAGCCTGTTTCTCCCTCTCCCACTTCCCCTGCTTATGTTCCTTCTCTCGCTGTGTCTCTCTCTGTCAAATAAATAAATAAAATATTTTAAAAAATAGATTAAAATATAAAAATAAAAATAATTAAAAAAATGAACAAGGGAAAAAAAAGACAAAAAACAGACACAACTATAGAGAACAAACTGATGGTTACAGAGGGGAGGAGGATGGGATGGGTGAACTAGGTGGGGGGATTAAGAGTACACTTACTGCATTGAGCGCTGAGTAATGCATAGAACTGCTGAATCATTATATTGTACACCTGAAACTAATATAACATTGTATGTCAATTATACTGGAATTAAAATTAAAAAATAAATAAAACAATCTGTCATCAACAGGCAATATTAGCTCCATTTTAAAGATTGGGAGAAAAAGACCCAGAGAAGTAAGGTTATACAGGCAGTAAAGAGCTAGCATCCAAACCTAATCCATATGGTCCAAAAGCCCATGCTTTTCCCATCGTGCTCTTTAATATGTTGCAAAACAAATTATAAGATTTTTCTTCAGATGCTGTGCAAGAAGGAAGTACCTAATTATAGGATTTCTGTATAATGTTTAGGGTTCAGCTAAGATTGGAAACCATGTGACATTAATCTGTGGTGGTGTATGATTTTTCTTGAGCTGCAGCCAGCAGTTTGAGTATAAGAATAAAGAAGGCAGATAAAATAACAGGATTTTGTGGTGTGGGCATTTAGGGAAAGGGGCAAAGAATTTAAGGATATTGGCTAGAGAATGGGTGAAGAGATGGGAATCTGGGTCTAGCCTATCTGGAGAGAACAGTGAAATCAAGAGAGGGCTGTTGACAGAAGGCTGAGGGAATAAAGGGAGTGGAAGTTTCTCATGAAATCAAAGAGCAGATATAGTGACAATAGGGGAGTGAAATGGTGGAAAGATGGGGCATTAGGGTGAGTGGGGAGAATGTTGGAGTTTAAGATTGCAGAGGTGGGGCAATGGAGGAATTAATCTACGAGGCTGCACTGGAGTTGCAGGTCTCTGATCTCCCTTCCAGACAGACACTGACATTCAGCCACAAGGAATGCAGTTGACTGATGGCCTCCAGCTGTTAGCACCTGAGGGATCTTCCTCAGTTCCAGCCTGTGACTGAACATGGCAGAGACATTGGGGCCTGCCATTCTTTCCCATGCAGAACCCTTGTAATCATCAGTGTTTGTTTTCTAGCTCTCTGTTGGGTTGACTGAGACCTGGTCAGATCTGCATTGGGGTCTCAGTCTTCCCTTCCCAATTCCATTTCCCTCCCCTTTCATCTTTCACAGGTGCTACCCTCCAATAAAGCTCTTGCACTCTTAACTCCATTTTAGTGTCTGCTTCCTGGAGAACCCAACTGAAACAATCTGCAAGGATAAAGATATAAAGGAGTTGGGTTTGTTTGTTTTAAATAGTAGAGTCACAGTTCTAGAAAGTATGATGACAATGTTTCTGAGGACAGGAACCGAAGGATGGTTTATCAGGAAGGCAGCACATACATATATAAGCACCTTCTGTTTTGAACAGCAGGGGAAGGCAGAATTGAGAGAAGCCAAAGGGTTTAGCGGGCTCAGAATACCACTTGGATACGCAAACTCATGAGAGAAAGTTCTGAGTAGTTCTGACTGGGCTGGTCCTGGCAACAGCTGTCCCAATTAGAAAAATTTGCCACTATCCAAGGTACTTCCAGTAGCAAACAACAAATGTGTGAAATTTACTGTGTTCACTTAGGTCAACAGGATTTTCATTAATAAAGAGTAGTTAATTGGTTACAAAGTCTCTATTCAAATAATTTTCAAACGTTAACTTGGTTTTCTTAGTAGCTTTCTTACTTTTCTGGGTAGTAGAATTCAATTTAATAATGCTGTTAACTTTGGTAAGGTTTCATCCAAAGAATTTTTCCCATATTGCTTACACAATGGAAGAAAATAGTGATCTCTGGAACTGTAAGTACAGTTAATGGCACTGAAACTATTCCTAGAATGATCTGGGTTAATTTAAGGATTGGGCCTTTTTGCTAAAATTTCAGTGGAGGTCTAGAATTTTAACAAGTATTACATTCAGAAAACAAAACACCAGTCTAACTGAAATTTTCAGGTTTATGGGCAAACTGATTTCTTATTTTTTTTCTGATCATAAAAATAATAGATATTTTTAAAAAACAGAAAGAAGATAGTATAAAAATAATTATTACTTATTCCTTCAGTAAATATTTGTTAAGTACCTAAGTAGGGTAGGAAAACTAGGGACAGTTATGAAAGATTACCTTACTTCACTATAGCTTTTAATTTTTCGATTGTGTAAACATATATACATATCAACAGGGCAAGGGTTGTTTGGGGTTTTTCTAGCCCAAATTATCTCTGAGGAAAGGTGGAGTCACTCTGCACTCCAGTGCCTACAGTCTTTCATTTAACGGGTTACTCTCTGAATTATTTCGATCAACAACATACTGATTGAAGAAGTCACTTAGCCTGACTTAAATTCAATCTGCAAAATTTGGAATCTATTTTTTTAAAGAAGATAAATTAACTTTTAAAATATCACTTTTGGGACATGTGGGGGCTCAGTCAGTTAAGCGCCTGCCTTCGGCTCAGGTCACGATCCCAGAGTCCTGGGATCAAGTCCTGGCATCAGGCGCCTTGCTCTGCAGGGAGCTTGCTTCTCCTTCTGCCTCTGCCTGCTGCTCCCCTGCTTGTGCTCTCTCTCCTCTCTCTGACAAGTAAATAAATAAAAGCTTTTAAAAAATTAAAAATCCCCTTTTTTTTTTTTTTTTTGAGGGGAGGGGAGTGGCAGAGGATGAGGGAGTGAGAGAATCCTGAACAGGTTCCAAGCCCAGGGCAGAACCTGACCAGGGCTCCAGCTAGGGGAGATCATGACCTGAGCTGAAGTTGAGAGCCCGGCACTTAACCAAATGAGCTACCCAGGAACCCCAAAAGATCACTTTAAAATGTAGTGAAATAAGTATTACATTGTAGTGGTTGTAAATATATGTTAAATATGTCAATGGAAAAAAGCAACATATCTAAATTAGTATATTTAATAGATATGAGTAAACTAATGTTGCGTGAAATTAACTGTTTCACTTATAGCTCAAAATTTTAACATATCAAGTTGTCCTATTTTAAACACATTTTTGAAAATGCAACTGAAATGCATCTCCATTTTTGAAATGGAGATATTTTGAACATATCTGGACTAAATTAAAATTAATGAATTAAAATTGGTCACTTTTTTTCTCTACTTTGAGACACAAACAAGGTATTTCTTAAAGATTTCTAGTATTTTGCAATGTTATGTTCAGGGAACCTATATTTAACATTTTTAACTACCTAAAACTGAATTTAAAAAGAATAACATCTTACAGACTTTTCTTGCAACCCAAGAAGACTTAAAAGTTTTTTAAAACCTAGTGGAATAACTAATTTATACTTTCATTATTATAATTGAGACTTCTGTTTTTTAATGAACCTTGAATCACCAATTATTGAACTGCAAAATGAAAGCAAACTCTCCTGAATATCAAATACATTCATTATCATAAGTGTTCACAGAGAATATGAGATGAATTAACAATGAACAAAGCATCTACAATTAAATTCACACTGTTCAACATGTACAATGAATGATGGCAAAATAAATTACAAATCCAAATGTGTGTACATAAGGTATACCTGAAATTATATTTCCTAATTGGATTATAGACACATTTTTACATTACTAGGTTCTTTTATTATTATTATTACTTTTATTACAAATAATTTCCTAATGAAGTTCTGGAGCAAACTTAGCCTTAGAAAGTTAGGCAACTTATTTATACCATGAAAGATCAGTGAAGGATAACTGTCTTCAACTGAGACCAAAAGATAGAGATAGTGGTTAGCATTTATCTTCATCATCTTAAAAAAAATACATCAGCAAGAGGGACCTATAGCGACATTCAGGAGGGGGTGAGTTGGAGGCATTTGATCAGCATTGGGGGTGAATAGAGTGAAAGGCATTTCCAGAGAATTCTGCACAGCACCGCCTGAATGCTCCTCGCTCTTTGCTCACCCTTGAACGTCAGTCTGGTTCTGGCCCAGGCCCAAGAGCTAAGTTTCAGATCATGGCAGGCTTAGGAGAACAGCGCAGACTGGAACATCTAATCCCACCCTGACTTGCCTTAAATGGCCCCTGAATTCGTCCAGCTCCTGATCCCGCTGCCTCAAGCTGTTTCTAGAAACTCAGTGCACAGAAGAGCAATGCCATTTTTGCTCCAGTTTTGAGTTTGGGTTTTACCACATAATTTTTTTAAGGCATTTTCTTCTTCCCACATACCATCTTTTAGAACAGATGGCTTAAAATTTCTTAGAGGAAATGAGTCAGAGTTAGCCGATGAGAGCGTATGTCTCCGTGTTTCCAGGGCCGAGATAGTCATCACCCTTCAGGTACCTACCTGCCACGCGGGAAGCCGCTACCAGGCACTGGAATTTTCCTGTTGCCTTTTCATCCAGGGGCTTATGATGAATTTCCTTAAATTGCTTCAGTATGTGTGCGCTTTCTCCTGTTAATATAACCTCTGTTGGAAGGTAAAGTTTGTAGGCTGCGAAATGGCTTTCTGTGGAGGTGACAGCCTGCCTCCCAGAGAAGGTGCCAGAAGAAGGAGACCTCGAGAGCCACTGTGAGGCTCATATGCCCTGATCCCTTTACAGACACTGGCAAAGGGCCAGAGCCAGAGTATCGCTACACTGAGTAGCTGGGTGATTGGGCGGATTGCCAGGTGACAGCCAGACTGTCATTTATAAAGATGGTTTTTATAGACTCCCAGTAACCCACACTGAACCCTGTGGTTTCTGGGAGAAAAAAGAACCAGATTATTCTCCTATTGGAAACAAACAAACAAAACAAACACTGGATTTAGGATTGCAGGATCTATATTGGTCTTTTCAAAATACTTCAGTAAATAGCCTTCGCATGATCCTATGTCTGTAACTCACACTTTTCCTGAGTCCGGGGATGTTCTCTGCCCTTCCAATTGCTATTGAGGGTCCCTCATTCCACCATGCCCGGAGGCTTAGTAATGTTGTCTGTACATGCCTCGTTAACTCCCATCCCTCTTGGGTTCTCTGAATCTGTTTTTTTTTTAAATGTGATCAGGAGGATGTCATTTAATTGAGAAGTATCAGAATATTCAAAGAAAAAATGAGTATTGATAAACTGAGAAAAACATGATTAACATAAAATGTCATCTTAAATTTTTCTTATAGCTTAAGATCTGTATAAACAAAACTGATATTTATTAACGAGTCCTCTTAATGCATGCAAGAATAGATGATCCTCTACATCCAGAGTACTTTTCTCTTGTGCCTTAAAAAAAATAAAAGGTAAGGCATTATGCAATACAGTTTATAAACACATTTTAATAAGGCTTATTATTCTCTTCTTTTAAAATTAAAGTTTTATAAATCCCAAAATTTTAATCCTACTCCAGCTAACTATTCATAAATACTCAGGACCATTATGGGGTTATTTTAGGCAAAATGTTTAGTGTTATTGCATTCATGGATAGAAATTCAGATGCAGAAAATGCTTAAGACCTTTACTTTGCCTTATTAAAAAAACTCAGAAAAAGTAATACCAAGCCCGGAGATCTTAAATCTCTAACAATGTAAATATAATATAATTGGTTGCATTTTTTTGTTGAACTGAAAGATTACATCTAGTTTTATAAAATCTATAAATATTTCATAGAGAACATTCAGAAAAAAATAGAAAACAATTGTAAATGAGAAACTGGGATCTATCTCTAATGATCGTGAAGAGCGATACTAAAACTACTTCCTGGGCCAACAATGCTGTACCGTGAAACAGCTTGTTATTTTCCCAAGGTTAACAAGAGGGTGAACAGTAAGTGTGAAACGTGAGATGCCAGCACCATAGAGCCCAGCGGGCCTCATGGACTCAGTTTCCTCATTTGTCAAATGGGACTGTTGCAGTATTCTCCCATAAAGCTGCTGTGAGGAGAAAGCATGGTCATGTTTGATAAAGTGTTTCATGAATTTTAGATAGCCTAATCTTTTTAAGAAACACAAGGGGCGGTTAATTCAAGAGAGAAACTCGGTGATAACGAAAGGTATTATATAGTGCTGAGCATTGCACAAAGAATTTTACCTGCACTGTTCCACTGAACATTCTCAACACGATAAAGAAGAGTAGGAATGATTATTATCCCCATTTTTGGGATGAGGAAACTGAGGCACAGGGAGGTTCAAGGAGACACGGTTCACAAGTGGCAGAGCAGGAATGCAAAGCCTGTTCTGCCTGACTCTAGAGCCTCAGTACTTTCATATTCGCTATGTTATAGGGAAAAGTTTAACTTCATTAGTAATCAAAGATTTCACAATTAAAAGATATGAAAATGGAAATACAAAGGGATGATGAGCATCAATTCCATTTGTCTCTGTAGAGGGAGGGAAAGAGGGTGGGGAATAGAATTGGGTAAGGGGTACACAAAGAATCCAGCTATAGAGGTGGTATTTTATTTTTATAAATCTAGTGAAAATATGGAAATGTGTTAAGATTTGATAAACCAGGGTGCCTGGGTGGCTCAGTGGGTTAAAGCCTCTGCTTTCGGCTCAGGTCATGATCTCAGGGTCCTGGGATCGAGGCCCATATCGGGTTCTCTGCTCGGCAGGGATCCTGCTTCCTCCTCTCTCTCTGCCTCTCTGCCTACTTGTGATCTCTCTCTCTCTCTCTCTGTCAAATAAAGAAATAAAATCTAAAAAAAAAAAAAAAAGATTTGATAAACCAGGGCCATGGGTTAATATTTGTCTTCATGTTTTAAATAATTCATGGTAAAAAATTAAAACAAGGAACGAATATCACCCTATTTTGTTTATATGAAGATGAAATAATTAACAAAATAATTCTGGTGAAAGTCTGGAGAAACTGATATTCTCATACACTCCTGGTGATATAAATTTGTCCAACTCTTTTGGAAACCAATTTGGCAATATGTTTCTAAAACTATAAAAATAATCACACTCTTTGGTTCAGTAATTTTCCTTTTGGTACGTGATCCTAAGAAAAAAGTTATCAAAATATGCATGCACGTAAACATATAAATACACCCACTGGGAAAACTGTATGTATAAGGAGGTCAACTGCAGTATTATTTATAATGGTGGAATCTAATAAACAATATAAGATTTTAAAAATAGTTAATATTACACAGTCTTTAACGTAGTGTTTATGAAGGCTATATTACCATATGCGTAATGGTTGTGATATAACATTAATTGAAAAAAGTCAGAATATGAAATTCCATATCCCCTATAATTAAATCAATGAAAAAATAAGCATAGATTAAAGTTTAGGAAGAAACACCCTAAAATGATGAGTACAGAACTAGCATTAGGATGGTGAGATCTGGAAAATTTTTCTCTCCCCTCAAATTTTTTATAATAATATTCTTTTTTTTTAAAGATTTTATTTGTTTATTTGACAGAGAGAGAGAGAGATCACAAGTAGGCAGAGAGGCAGGCAGAGAGAGAGGAGGAAGAAGTCTCCCCGCTGAGCAGGGAGCCCAATGCGGGCCTCGATCCCAGGATGCTGAGATCATGACCTGAGCCGCAGGCAGAGGCTTTAACCCACTGAGCCACCCAGGCGCCCTTATAATAATATTCTAACATACTGTTTTTGTAATGTGAAATTAGGACGTAGTACAAACCCAGCTTTGGAAATGATGAGAGGCGTCTGAAAGTGAATCGGAATTCAAGGGAGAGGATGAGGAGCTCCGAGGAAGACTGTGGACAGGCCACACTCGGTTCAGGACTTCAGAGGAAGGGAGTTCCGCCCACTGGGGCCTTCCGGAGAGTTTCGGAAGGAGGAGCTGTCAGTGGCTCCAGGAATTGGTAGAACCAGGACGAGGGGCGGCGCCAGGGAAGGGGGCGAGCCAGCCTCAAAAGCAGAAAGTCGGGAGGTGACGGACAGGCGACAGCACTTCAAGTCATGGAGTATTTTAAGTTTTTATCTTCTGATTTTTTTTTTCCAGAAATTGCGGTGACTTTAAAGTTGTCATGGTTGAATTAATTCCATAAAACAACTGGTTGTAGAATCATAGCAACGTGATTAGGAGCCGTGCTTCTGGCTCCAAAGCTTTCATCTAAAAATAATCACAATGAGTGCGTCTTGGGAAAACAAAGCTGTCACCTATTCTTGGCCTCCGGCTATCTTGGTAGTCACTTACTGGAAAATGGATCATGGGCAAAATAACTGCATGTTTTTAGAACCCTGCTTGTCCCTCTTCCCTTCACTGAGTTGATTAATGAAATAATTTTAAAACTTGTGGTCTATGGGCATTCTCTTAGGTGCGAACAAGGCAGGGAAAATCACACAAGCCTGCCTGTGTTCCCCAAGGAGCACAGCCCTGGCACCCCTGAAAGGCGATGTTGTTTCTTCGGGGAGTGTGTTTTCTTGTGCAGGAAGGAGACGATGGGAGGCCAGGGGTGGAGCTGTGGTGAGTGGGAGCAGGAATGTTTGGTCAGTCTCCCCCGTGGGGACGATGAATGAACCTGTATGCTCCCCTGCCCCCCCTACACACCCCAGCTGCTCCTTGCTCAGCTTCCTTGGGTTAGGTAAATACTCACTGGATAATATATGAACTGGCAGGGTGAGTGATGACGGTTATCATTCACAAAAGGATTCTTTTGTGCTGGGAGTTTAGATCCATCAACTTGAATTGTTCTAAGAATCCTGCTGAGTATATAGCTCAAATGCCAGGGTTCTTATGTTCCACTAACTCTAGATTTTTTAAATCCTTGTAAAAATGAAAGTGTTCCATTGTCATCTCATCCACTGGTGAGAAATCTGCTGTTCCTCCCACCTCTCCAGGTTTCTCTTCCTCACCTCCCAGGCCAGATGATCCAACTCTCCGCTACATCCCTCTTGTGTTCGCCTTCCCTTCTGCTGTACTGCCTTACCCAGTACCATAAACACATGACTCCACTTTTGTCACTCCCCAAAGTATCCCCACCTATGGCTCCTTGTATAACAAACATCTTTGTATGGTCTGGTAAAAAGATAAGGAATGGTCCATTGTGATGCCAAAGTTATAAATGACTCAGTTGGGGATATTAAGGCTTACTGCCCCCAAATAAAGCCCCAGACTGGGCTATTTCGCTGGATTTCTCTTCTTCCTGAGGTTGGTGCTTTCATCTCAAGTTCCAGGATGCTCAAAATATGTGCTTCTCATGCAAAACAATTTAGGTCTCTGTCTGGGGCTTCCTTGCTCATCTCCAAAGCAGGCCGATCAGGGAGTTTTGCTACACTTACGGGTCTTAGGAATCAGAATTGCAGTGTGTTGCAGTTTTAAATATCAACCCCCAGTGCTATGTTATTATCCACATTTTACACAACATGAAACAAGGTTAGTGAAATTAAATGATTACACAGGAAGAAGGGGCAGAACTTGAATTAAAAGCCTGGCTACCTAACTCAAAACTTACGCTCCTTCCATTAAACCAGGATAAACATAACATAGGAGAGAGTCAATACTTACTGGATGTTTACAACATACCTGTCTCTGTTCTAAGAACTTTAGGGACATTAACTCGTGAAATCCTCACATTAGCTACTATCTGTTTTATAGGTACAGAGATAGTAAGTAATTTGCACATAGTCACATAACTAACACATGGCAAGGTCAAGATTAGAACCCAGAAGGTCAGTGAGTATGGTTCCCATTGTTAGCTCTACCAGCCACAGGTTCTAGTTCCCCTTAGTCCTTTCTGTGGCTAGAAATGGGGATGGATACTGGGTGACAGTCCAGTCTACACCATGAAAATGGCCTCTGTGTGGTTTAGAAACTCACATTTTCTGAAGCCATAGGAATGTGGGGGCATAAGGGGGTCTGAAAGCATAAACCAGATTTGTTCAGTGATGAAGTGAAACTACAAACTACAAACGACAAACTTTATAACTGTTGCTTTTGAAAATAATAATGCTATTCAGTCTTTTCTTGTTTAATGAGTTGCTACAAATTCACTTAATTCATTTAGGCAGTCATTCAAGATTTACCGTGTCCTCTGTAGTCCGGTCCTGTTAGGCACAGAACCAAAAAAAAAAAAAGATGAAACCTTCACATGCAGGCCCTAGAGTAGCTCAGAATCTTGCGGGGAACTTACAGTCTAGAGCGTGCTGTAACATTACTCATTCATCAGAATGTTACACATTTGATGATAATGGAAGCTCAAGAGAGTCATATTTAAGATCAATACACATAAGATATGTCTAAGAATTTGTCTTTAGAGGAAAGAGAAATATGTCTTTCTGCAGTGGCAGCAAACCCTCCAACATAAAGTAGACAAGCAGAGCCTGGGTGACCATACAGATGACCACACCGCCAGGATTCTGTAAAGAGCATTCAAACACATGATGACCTGAGAAGTTCTCAGCCTGGAGTTCACAATCCATATTGTGAGTGTTAGAGGACAGTCACATCAAAAGGAAAATGAAGATCTACCCGAAGGCTAAAAAAGAAACTTAAAGGGTATGATTACGAAGAATATTTTTTTCCAAAACTGATCCAGGGAGATGATGCTGAGATTCTAGAATTTCCTGCCCAGTTCTTTAGAGAAAAAAATTATTAGCATGAGGAAGGCATTACACTGGATCATCATTGGTTGATAATATTTTTCCTCAAGAATATAGAACTTGGGCGCCTGGGTGGCTCAGAGGGTTAAAGCCTCTGTCTTCGGCTCAGGTCATGATCTCGGGGTCCTGGGATCAAGGCCTGCTTCGGGCTCCCTGCTCAGCAGGGAGCCTGCTTCCTCCTCTCTCTCTGCCTGCCTCTCTGCCTAATTGTGATCTCCCTCTCTCTGTCAAATAAATAAATAAATAAATCTTTTAAAAAATAAAAAAAAAAAAGAACATAGAACTTGTTGTGATATATTTTATGCTCCGAGTTCTGATCTAAAGTTTGATTTCCTCAGTGAAGAGGACCATCAAGGCTAGATATCTCATGAAGATAACCGCTAGCGATTCTTTATACAGGAACATCTCTCACTTTAAATTAATAAACAGACATCTTCTCTTAGAGATGGATTTTAAATATCTCTAAGCAGCGGTTAGAACCAAAGCAGTGGTTTTCGAACTATACACCTAGGGCCTCACTTGAGAACAAGTTTTCAATTGTATGCAAAAATTGTACATTGTTTTCTTATTTGGTTTATCTATTGGAGAACCTCAATAAGATTTCATTTAAGAAAAATTTTAAAAAGGCTCCTGGGTGGCTCAATCAGTTAAGCACCCAACTCTCGATTTTGGCTCAGGTCATTATCTCAGGGTAGTGAGATAGAGCCCCAGGGCAGACGTCACCCTCAGCACCAAGCCTGCTTAAGACTCTCTCTCTTCCTCTGCCCCTCCCCCACCCCATCTTCCCACCCACACCAACCACCCCCACTCAAACAGGCACACTCTCTTTCTTAAAAAAATCTAAAATATTGCTTGAAGAAGTTTATCAACATCTTCAGTAATGCCTAATTCATAGAGCAAAGTCTTTCTAATTTGAAATTAGTAAAAACTAAGAGCTATGATAACCTAAAAAAGCAAACAAAAAACTAATTTGCATTGCCTCTGTAGACAGGAGAACAATGATGTCACTAAATAGGACAGCTTCCAAAATTGACAGACATAAAAGACGGAGGACAAAGTTTGGATTCCAACCTATAAGCCATGGAAATCTGTGAGCTTTTAAATTATTACTATGGAGACCCATAGTGCCATGAAGTATGCTTATTTGTACCCCGAATAAGGTGGCTTGATATGTATGTCTGTTCTTCAAATGAATTAAATGCTCTTTGGTTCAATAAAGTATAACCTTAATTACAAGCATTACTGAATTCATAACAATGTTTTGCCCTTATATATTTTCTCCATCAAATTCCATTAAAAGTTACAATTACTATCATGTGGGCCTCTGTGAAATTTTTATGTTAAAAATGCAATTATACTTGAGAATTTGGGGACCATTTATTTGAGGCTAAAATAAAAGGAACAGAACAATATTAAGATAGAAAGTAATTCTTTTAAAATATATTTTGTATATTTTCCTTTGTTTCTATTTTCAAGTTGTATAAATTATTACTCTGTGTTTCATGTTGAATGGCTGCTTCTTATCTTGCTTTGTTTATTATGTATGGTTGGATCACTAATTCTCAGAAAAACTACCCTCTAGCTTAGCCCTACATTCCTCCAAGATAATATCATCTACAGGGGTCAAGTTTCTTGCCAGGAGAGCTGATACATAGAAGTAAACAAACTGGAATTAAACCCACAAAATGTTAAAGAAACTGTCAAACTTGAACAGGACATTAATAACAAATACTATCTTAACATTAAATGTCTCTTTAAAAAAAAAGGAATATCCGGTCAAACTGACCTACAGAGTTGGAACAGTGAAGAGAACACAAACAGGGCTGTAAGCAATACCATCTAGGAACAGCGAGGTAATGGATAGGCTCTGGGTCTGCTGAGGACTTCAGGAGACACAGCTGTTCCTTTCTCTCAAAACAAACCCTACTCCAGTCCACTTCAGTTTGCTTACCATTTTAGCTTGGATCTGCTTTTGAGGAGTAAGCCAAATACATAGCCCCTGGTGATTTACCTTAGGGAGGACATTAGGGAAACAAAAAACAAAAGTCAACCCGAAAAGGCCCTGTTTTATATCTTTCCTCCATCTCTGGCAATCATCCATCTTTAGTCCACCTACCCACCTCTTGCCCTTCCTTACATTTGATTCCTTGTCAGATGAAACATGGAGACAATGGAAAGCAACTGGGAAACAAACTAAACATTTCCTTCTGGAAACATTACCTATTTTTAAATAACAACTCAGAGTCTAAATATTTTCATTAGAAAAACTCAATGAAAAACCAATCTCTCTAAGTCAGACCCTAGAATTTTAGGTCTCCTTTCAGTGTACTGCCAAATCTCTCCTTTCACAACCAGTCTAGGCTTTTACCTCTGGAAATCGAAGTTTAGTCCTTAATCATATATTCATCTCATGAACTAAACTCCTGTAACTCCATTTAGAGCTAAGGTTTGGAGGTGGAATATAGAAAGGAAAGCTAGCACTACAGCCTTTAGTTCAATGTAGCAGAACTTTGAACTGACTTATACCAAGTCCCATAAGCTCTCTGGGTCCCAGATAACTCATCTATAAAATGAAAAGATCATACCAGACAAAATTTAAGTTTCCTTATAAGTCCAAAGTTATATGATTTGTAGAGGTACTAAGTGGGAAAACAAAAGATGATGGGGTATAGCAAATAGAATTATGGTTTTGGTAATTGGATTATTCCCAGTTCTTCCTTGCCTCCCTGATATAGAGTTACATGACATTTGTCAACTGGCTTTGCAGTACCTCCTAACAGAGTAGACAGGCTGCATTTTCCCACCTACTTTGTGTTGGGCTTGCCTATGTGGCTTGCTTTGGCCAACTGAAGGTAGCAAATGTGATGCAAGCAGAAGCTTTAAACAACTTGTCTTTGGCTTTACTTTTTTCTTCTGTAATCTGACTACCCACTGGTTCAGGAACGAGGAGACGTGGAGCTGACCAAACCCTGAGCAAGAAAAACAAACATTTGTTCTTTTAAGCCTCTAAAATTTGTGACTGGTTATAATGCAGCTTATTGCAGCAGAAATCTGACTGAAACCACAGACATCTTGCTCTTTTAGTTTTTTGGTGCATTTTATCTATTATGTTTACCTATCTGAAAATTTCATCAAGGCTATTGAGAGGCATTAGAGGCATCTAGACATTTCAAGTTGACCAAGGGTATGTTCTCCACATTAGGACCAACAGCAAGGTATATGTCAGTGCTAAGAATACTGCACAAATTAAAGTTAGTTTACTGAACTTTCTGTATAAAGAACTGTGTGTTCTTAACTTATATTGAGAAGTGACTCCTATGAAATTGTACTGCATTGGCTGTAAGAATGGTGATCATTATCACTTCCAGCATAAGATTGTCTTTATGACAACATTTTGGAGAAATTTCTGTCTGATTTCAGTAACTGGAGAAATTGTGTTTATCCTGAGAAATTGGTTTGTTTCAATCTATAGACATTGAATCTGTAACTGGCCATGAGTGTTCTTGAAATTGCTTGGAAAAGTCAGAGCCAAATATGATACCTTCCACAAGCAAGTGCATGTAGGTGACCTTATAGCATACATTCTGTTTACCGATATCTCTCCTGGTTTCATCTTTGCTGCTACATGCATTTTCTCTTTTTTTTTCCCTTTCCTTGTAACTTACTATTGCTATTACATTAAAACTTGTTATATCATATGTTTTTGTGAGCCACCTTAAATCTTTTTTGGAATAGTACTGAGAATATATAAAACACTACTGTTAACAAGAAAAATGTTGGGGTGCTTGGGTGGCTCAGTCACTTAAGAGTTTGCTTTCAGTTTAGGTCATGATCTCAGGGTCCTGGGATGGAGCCCAGCATTGGGCTCCCTGCTCCATGGGGAGCCTGCCTTTCCCTGTCCTTCTGCCCCTCCCTGCCAACCCGTGCTCTCTCTCTCTTTCAAATAAATAAATAAAGTCTTTTTTAAATGTTCATTTCAATTCATACAATGAAGACAAAATTACAATTTCATCACCAATCCATCAATCCTTTTGTTGTTAAAATTTACTGAGAATATAGTATTTCTCTATTCTAAATTACTTCCAAATGTATAAAGCACTAATATTCACTTGTATCATTTTGAATCAATCATCACCATAGGGGCGCCTGGGTGGCTCAGGTCACGATATCAGGGTCCTGGCTTGGAGCCCTGCATCGGGCTCTCTGCTCAGCACAAAGCCTGCTTCCCCCTCTTTCTCTGCCGGCCTCTCTGCCTACTTGTGATCTCTCTCTCTGTCAAATAAATAAATAAATAATCTTTTAAAAAATCATCACCATAAATATGAGGATGAACAAATATCTTCAAGCTACTTGAAATATAGAGGAAGTTTTTTGTTTATTAAGAAGTTATATATTAAAAAAAGAATTTATATATTATTCTTTTAATTTTTCAGTATTTGTCGAACACCTATTATGTGCATACATGTTGCTCAGTGCTATGGACAATATAAAGATGAGTAAGGCACTTCAATATCTTTAAAAAGTTCCTGTATGTGTGTTAGGCACTTCTACATTACAAAGATGTGGTTACTTGAGGTGTAATTGGGGTTCAGTATAAGAAGGAAGAAAGGAGGGCGCCTGGGTGGCTCAGTGGGTTAAAGCCTCTGCCTTCGGCTCAGGTCATGATCCCAGGGTCCTGGGATCGAGGCCCACATCGGGCTCTCTGCTCAGCAGGGAGCCTGCTTCCTCCTCTCTCCTCTCTCTCTGCCTGCCTCTCTGCCTACTTATAATCTCTCTCTCTCTGTGTCAAATGAATAAATAAAATCTTAAAAAAAAAAAAGAAGGAAGAAAGGTGAGGCAATGCTAGAGACCTCCAGCAGAAGCACAACCTGGTCTCTGATTCTAGTTTAATTCTCTAAAACACCAGGAAAGAAATCAGTCGCCGAGGTCAGGAGGGCTGGTTAATGGGGTAGGGCAGAAGTGTGGGGAACGCCAGCCCAAACACAAAATAATCATATAGGATGAGGAGAATAGAAAACTGAACTAATCTAAGCCAGTAGATGGAAGCCATGAATGATCAGTAATGAACAGGGTCAAATAAGAAGCCAAAAGAAGGATTCTGATTAAAGACATTGAGTTTACACATTTTAACTACTATTGAATATCTTAAAAGATATAAAAATGGGATATGTGAATTGTCACTTGCTGTAAACTTCAGGGGGTTCTATTACAGTATTCTGTGTCTAGAGGCAAATGCAAGATATAAGGTAGTCAGGGAGGAACAAATAATAATCCTACCAACATCTACAAGAAGTCTATCAAATGGTCCATATAGAACAATTTCCCATGACATCCCAGCTTACCCTTCATATACTAAATCACAAAAGACAAGTAGGAATTCTGTGGCACATGGTAAAGTCTCTGGCACTACCATCTCTGGCTGTCTTTCCTTACTCCCACAGATAGCTGGAATCCAATTCATTGAAGTAGAACTGTGGTGAACCCTAACTTTTCCCTTCTCTCATTGTCTGCACCTAATATTTGAACAGGACCCGCAAAGAATTCTGAAAACTGTGAGCTCCATCCAGGGACATGAACACAATCATAAAAATGAACAAGCAGAAGATCCCTCTTCTAAATTAAAAATCAGTCTTAATGTATAAAATGAGGTTTAATCAGAGGAATAAACTTAAATTATCCTACCCATGAAACAGTTAATAATACAAACAAAACAAAAAAAAAACTTTAGAAAAATCTCTAAATGCCAGAAAGTAGAAAGATGCTGGGTTATCAAAATTCAAAAGAACATTATGCCATATGTACACCATATGCAAAATTTAACACAAAAATGGATTGTAGACATAATTGTAAGAGCTAAAAGTAGAAAACTCTTTAAAAAAAAAGCACATATAAATTTTGACTTTAAATTAGGCCATGGTTTCTTAGATATGACACCAAAAGCACAAACAGAAAAAGAAAAAACAGATAAAATAAACTTTATCAAAATTAAAAATTTTTGTGCTCCAGAAGTGAAAAGACAATCTGTATAACAAGAGAAATATTTGCAGATCATGTAACTGATAAAAGACCTTATCCAAAATTCTTACAACTCAACGATAAAAAGGCAAATAATCCAATTTTAAAATGATCTGAATTGGGATGCCTGGCTGGCTCAATTGGTTAAGCCGCTGCCTTTGGCTCAGGTCATGATCCCAGGGTCTGGGGATCAAGTCCCACATCGGGCTCCTTGCTCAGCAGGGAGTCTGCTTCTCCCTCTGCCTCTGCCTACCACCCTGCCTGCTTGTGCTCTCTCTCTCTCTGACAAATAAATAAATAAAATCTCTAAAAATTAAAATAAAATAAAATAAAATGATCTGAGTAGATATTTCTCCAAATAAGATAGACAAATGGCCAATAAGCATATGAAAAGACACTCAACATCATTAGTCATTAGAGAAATGCAAATCAAAACTGCAATGATATACTGCTTCACACCCAGTAGGATAGCTATAATAAAAAATTTAAAAAGACAATAAGAAGTATTGGTGAAGATGTGGAGAAATTAGAATGCTCCTACATTGCTGGTGGGAATGTTAAGTGGTGCGGCCATTTTGGAAAATGGTTTGTCAGTTCTTCAGAAAGTTAAACATATTCCCATATGGCCCATCAATTCCACCCCTAGGTAGAATATACCCAAGGGAAATGAAACATACCCCCCCAAAATGAAAACATATGTTTACTCAATACTCTGTAAATGAATGTCCAGCATTAGTCATAGCAGCAGAAAAATGGAAACAACACAAATGTCCATAAACTGATGATTGGATAAACAAAATCACACACACACACACACACACACACACACACACACACACACACACACGCACAGGTATTATCCAGCAATAATAAGAAATGTAGTATTGATACATGCTACACCATTGATGAACCTGCTAAGTGAAAGAAGTCACACACAAAGACCACATACTTTAACTCTATTTATGTGAAATGTCCAGTAAAGGCAAATCCATAGAAATAGTAGATTAGTGGTTGCCAAGAGCTGGACAGGCAGGGGAAATAAGAGTGACTGTTAATAAGTAAATGGGGTTTCTTGGGGGGGATCGTGAATATTTTGAAATTAGATAGTGATGATGATTGCGCAATTCTATGAATATACTAAAAACCACTGGATTGTACATATTGAAAGAGTGGATTTTATGGTATGTGAATTTTATCTCAGTAAAGATGTCACTTTAAAAAACAACATTACATATTTAAAATGGGCACAATTTGAGATTAGGAATGACTGCTTTAGAAATCAGAATACGTTTGCTAAAAGTTAAAAAGAAAAAAGAAAGAATGCAACAGAAGTAGAGAGAGCAAAATTGGAACATGCCAAAACTCAAATTAATGAATTTGAAGATAAATTCCAAAAACCTTTCAGAATTTGGAGCACAATCATAAAGGAATGAAAAGATGGGAGAAAAGATGCTATACTGAGAACAAATCTAGGATATCCAATAAGGAATTTCAAAAACAGAGAATAAAATAACTATCAAACCAATTTTTAAAAAGTTTCCCTGAGCAGAAGATCCAGAGAATCAGATAAAAAGTTATTTATTTATTGTACGTATTTATTTATTTATTTATTTATTTATTTATTTATTTTACAATTGTTAGCTTAAAACTTGTTGCTTGGGAGATTGTGGAGACTCCACTCCATGTTGTAGTAAAATCATATTAATGATGTTCTAGATCATTAATGATCTAATGATCCAGGAGATCTCGGTCCCAGCTTTGTCACTAACCAACATGTGACTTTGAGCAAAACATTTTGGCTCTTTGGGCCTCAGGTTGTCATCTGATAAAAACAAAGGAAAACTTGAACTAGATGACTTTAACATGGTTACCTTAAATATATGATATGGGCCAGGTGAGTGGTAGGAGGTAAAGCAAGAAGGTTAGACAGGGAAAGATAATAAAGTCTTTATCTAATAGAACTCAAATATTGGGGGTGGGGCCAGGAGGGGGCAAGGACCTGCGAGAAATTTTGTCACTGTCCGTAGTGCTGAACTGTCATCGTTTTGTCTGAATGACAGTTGAAGGAGTCAGGAATTGCTTTGGTAAGCAATATGGAAATCTGAGCATTTTAGAGCAGAACAGTGATACTCTGAGCTCACATCCATCTGTTTTTTTTTAATTACCACATATATGCTAATGGTTCCCAAACCTATATGTCTAGCACTGTCCTCTCTTCTCATTGCTCAATGCATATTTTCAACTACCTGCTAAGCATCACCTGCATTTTACTACACTGAGTTGACTTCAAACTCAACTGGTCCAAAAGTGAGCTGATCATGTTCACTAATGATCCTGTTTCTTCAACTATATTTTTCCATCTTGATTAAGGGCACCAAAATTTATTCTTTCTCCTAAGCCAAAGACCCTGGGAGATCTTGTTGATCATTTACCTTGTCTGCCACAGGTAATCACCAAATCCTGCCAATGTTAACAATAAATACCTCTTACATTCATCTTGTTCTCTCTATCCTACTGTCATTGTTTTTATTCAGATTTTTTTTTTTATTTTTTTAAAGATTTTATTTATTCATTTGACACAGAGAGAGAGATTACAAGTAGGCAGAGAGGCAGGCAGAGAGAGAGGAGAGAGGAGGAAGCAGGCTCCCTGCTGAGCAGAGAGCCCGATGTGGGCCTTGATCCCAGGACCCTGGGATTATGACCTGAGCCGAAGGCAGCGGCTTTAACCCACTGAGCCACCCAGGTGCCCTTTATTCAGATTTTAAACATGTATTTCTTGGATTTTTTAAAAAACATCCTTCTAATTAATCTACCTTCTGTTTTGCACCCTTCTAACTTACACATATGATCACCTATTTCCTTGCTAGAAGCCCTCACTGGCTCCAAATGATAACAGTGCAAAATCCAAGTTACTTAAAATGGCATTCAAGACCACTTCACAATCTGTTCCAGAAAGAAAACTGTGAAACAGAGGCTAGGATTCAGGACACTTACTAAAGAATTCCTTGTGGGTCACTACTCATGGAAGGGGGAGAGGAAAGAGGCAGGCTTAGGCAAAGGGAGAAGTTGAACTCTGCTGTAGTCTCAAAAATCCTCTCAATCCACCGCACAGGGAGCTCTATAGCTCAAATGGCCCTTCAGAATGTTCCAAGTTTGGGTGAGGGGGCTAGAGCTTTATGTAACACATTGGCCAAGCACTGGATGTAGGATGTTCCTGGAAGAAAGTATAACCTTGAACAATACTGTAATTTTAAGGTTGTCTTCTAGCAGTATTCCCAGAAGTTCAAAGAAAAAGTCCTTTACTCGTGAAGGGGAACCAGTAGCACATCAGAGAATCCACCCTACTCTTATCTACTTCTGCATATCTTTCTGTGCTTCCTTGACCTCCAGTATTTACTTTTTCATAGCACTTACTCCTTTCCTATTGCCTTTTACTTCTCTATATTTCTCATTAGACTGTCATCTCTGTGCAACAAATGCTTTGGCTATTTTCACTCTTGTAACCTCAATGCTTGACACATAGTGAGTCATTAAGCAATTTATTAAATGAATCATTAAATGAATGAAGAAAGCATATGTCCTTTCTCTCCATCTCTTACTCCTTGTGTTCCAGTCAAACCAAAGTAATTGCCATTCCTTGAATCTCCCAAGCTTTCCCTTAAACCCATGCCTTGGGTTTACTCTTCCTTTGGCTTAGCGTACCTTTATCTAACTTGATCATCAGCTGAATTTCTACTTCTTTCAAGAGTTAGCTCAACTGTCATCTTTGGAAAACTTTTTCAGGCACTGTCACATTCTTTATTCTCTGTGGTTGACAGAACTCAGTTCCTACCAACTATGGCAATCCTGTCACTTTTAATTTACATATCTGATCCCCTTCAGGGGATGTGAAACTGTGAGCTTCATATCCATTTTTGTTTCCTTAGCACATAAAGGGGCGTGGCACACAAAAAAGATATAATGAGTGAATAAACAAAAATTCGTGGGTAAAGTTAAGCTCTAAGAATATTCACCAGGAAATGTGTGCAGAATGGACTAAACAGGGAAGAAGATACAGGGGAGAGAATTACAAGGTTATATAAGAGGCATGTGGTTGTGGACATTGAATAAGCTATAATTTCTTATTTCTGAAATTAGTTTTCCTACATGCAAAATGAAAAACAGAATAATGTCATTAGCACAACTGTTGCTTTGCCTAACATGTCTCAGTGACACTACTTCTCAGTCCATTATCTACTAAATGCTAACCTAAAGATATCAAATTCAAATGCCTTCAGGTGCCAGGCAAGTCATCTAAATGTGTGGTGGGCCTCTGAAAAACAAAATGTTCATGCAACGGCATCCAATTTCATTTTTTAAATCGTTTTAAATACTTTGAACTACCATGGAGCTGAATGGGGAGAGATGTGGACAACCTTTTCAACCTTGTAGAAAAAGAGGAGGTATCTATATTTTTAGTAAGAAGTAAAATTCTTTCCGAGGTGATTTCAGAGTCTGCCAGAATATCAGAGTGGAAATTTCACTGGCAGCCAAAAATAACGATAATAATTTTAAAAAAAGAATCTTTTTTTTTTAAAGATTTTATTTTATTTATTTCACAGCGGGAGAGAGATCACAAGGAGGCAGAGAGGCAGGCAGAGAGAGAGAGGGGGAAGCAGGCTCCCTGCTGAGCAGAGAGCCCGATGTGGGCCTCGATCCCAGGACCCTGAGATCATGACCTGAGCCGAAAGCAGAGGCTTTAACCCACTGAGCCACCCAGGCACCCAAGAATCTTTTTCTTCTATACAAATTATCTTAATCTCTATCCTTGGGGTTGCTTTTGCTTTTTCTAAACAAAGTTTATTTTCTAATTACAAAATAACACAAGCTCTTTGGAAAATATAGAAGAATGAGTTAGGAAATAACTCCTCAAAATGACACTACAGTGAGAAACCTCTACTGGCATTTTAGATTACGCCCTAGATACGAGGTGGAATCATGGAACTCACGTGCATCACATAGGTAGCAGTTAAGCAGGAAAGTAATTTAGTTCTAAACATCTGAGAATCTATTAGAGTTTTAGAATCTATCAGAGAATCTATAAGAGCTCTTAAAAACATTCTTAGGTGTCTCTCAAGTGCCTGGCTGAACCCAGATGTCTGCAGGACATGGCCCGATGAGGAGGAGTTACTATTGTTGAAATGGAACTTGGCTCTGAATCTACAACAGGACTATTGTGTATATGACATTTACTTTGAGAACTGAATTCTGGATTGACAATAAACAAGAGCTTTTGAGTCCAGTCCATAAAGAACCTTCACTTGGTTGCCAAGAAATTCAACATAGAGGGCGCCTGGGTGGCTCAGTGGGTTAAAGCCTCTGCTTTCGGCTCAGGTCATGATCTCAGGGTCCTGGGATCGAGGCCCGCATCGGGCTCCCTGCTCAGCGGGGAGCCTGCTTCCCCCTCTCTCTCT
>LNAC01000060.1:1642736-1664855 GCA_002007465.1 Ailurus styani
CTCCCCCCCGTGTTAAAAAAAAAAAAATTTTAAATAAAAAAAAAAAAAAAAAAAGAAATTCAACATAGAAACCTACCAGTAATTCAACATGGAAAAGTACAGTTTTTGACCTTAACATTGAATGCAGTCCTGATCATTTAGAGATGTGGATTTCTACAAGTTGATTGAAGAAATGACAAAGACAAGTACAATAAACAGAAGCACATTTTAAAATAAGGAACCTGCCATGTTTTTATTTAGACCATGTGCTGTCTGGGTACCCTTGGGTTCATCTATAGAATCATAAGAAGGAGAAAGCTTGGGAAGCAAGGAATTGAACAAGACAATACTAATGATCAGGGACCTGGAGTGAAAAAAACTCCAGTATGTTCATTATTAATAGTAAATAGATCTGATATTGATATTTTCAAGAAAACTTAAAAGATTTCAAAATCTTTTGGTTGAAGTTGCTCTATTTCCTCCCACTGAACTTTTAAATTTTTGTAATTTTCCTTTTAATGGTACTTGTAACCCCGTGAAACTCTCCTGCAAATCTGTGATGCACTTAAATATCACCAGACAGTTTTAACAATGCTTCCACCCACATTCATATTCATTTCAAAATTCAGAATCTCAGAAAAGCACAGACAATCAAGGAAATTGAAGATGTGGTAACTTTTGGAAACCAAGCAGCTATTTATTCAAACTAAGTATTACAAACTGATCTTATTAAATAAGGCCCTACATCTCATAGTAACAACAGTTTGTAAATACATGCTTACTAATTCATTGATTTCTTTTATTCGTCAATCGTGTTTTTAGTACTTTATGTACTATAGTATACTGGATGCTGGGATTCAGAAACACAGGTGCTCTGTGTGTCAAACATAGGGTTCACCTCCAGGAGTCCACAATTTAATTCCATAAAGAAGTGTTAAAGAAGTACCTTTACCATGTAGTAAGGAAATGGGAGTGATTTGGCACCCAAGGGCACAAGGAACCTGAGTGCCAAATCAGTCCCATTTCCTTACTACATGGTAAAGGTACTTCTTTAACACTTCTTTATGGAATTAAATTGTGGACTCCTGGAGGTGAAGCCTATGTTTGACTAAGCTGTTAACATTTCCTTGTTTCGTGCTTCAGGCAGTGGTGAGTAAAGCTTCAAATAATAACATGTCCTAAAGCTGAGTCCTCTTACTCTTTTTTTTTTTAAGATTTTTTATTTTTATTTATTTATTTGACAGAGAAAGACACAGTGAGAGAAGGAACACAAGCAGGAGGAGTGGGAGAGGGAGAAGCAGGCTCTCCACCAAGCAGGGAGACCAATGTGGGACTTGATCCCAGGACCCCAGGATCATGACCTGAGCCAAAGGCAGACACTTAACCATCTGAGGACCCCAGGTCCTCTTACTCTTGAAACACACACATGCGCACACACACACTGTCAGCCTGCTCTAAGTTTTTGCTCTTGAATATCATGTACTCAGTACTAAAATGTTGTTTTTTGGAATTCACAGCTCCAATATGGGAATGTTTCTAGAGCTTGGGTCTAGAAGTATCTGCTTTTCCTGAATTTCTGGTGTGGTAATAATAATCACAGTGAGGACAAGGAACCAGAGCAATGCCTAATAGGGACCTATGGCCCAAATTTGAAAAGGTACGAGATTTTATCAGGTGTGAAGGTTAAGGCAGTTGAAATCCTGTAGTTGCTACTAACAACTTGTAGGGTTCCTGGAGGCTTCCAAAGAGTGATCCATCCGAAACAACAAAGGTGTGTATTTTTCTGCCAATTCTAGACAAGATGATTTTGAGGGTTCACATACTATGGTTAGAAAAATATGATAGTTACCTTTAAATATACTGTATTGCTTTTCTGACCTAAGATTGCAGCAATTTGATCACACAGCTTTCTTTGGGGAAGACTACGAAACCAATGTTTGGGGGAGAATTTGATCTTTTTCATGCTGAGCTGGTGGGAGTCCCTCCCACCTTGTAAATGTTGATATGGAAAGATACATACATTTCTATATGAAAATTTAACTTTTTAATTTTGTTATTGGCTGCACTGCAAGGAGTCACTTGGCCCGGGTGAGCATGAAGAGTAACATTCCCCAAAGTACACGGCACCCACTCATCCGTCTCCTCTCCCACCTCCAGCAGCAATGTTGGAACATGAGTGCCACATCCCGGTACATTTGCAGCCTGGTTTGACAGTGTTCTCATCAACAGATAGTGACAGACTGATTTCTATTCGTAAATTCCAGTGCTTTTTCTTACTGAAATAAGTGATTAGCGTGTGGGTGTAACTGTCTACTACAGCTACCTAATTTTGTAACGCATATAGGTAATTAAAAGGCAGGATTCAAAAGCAGGACCAGCCCTGTAAAAGTTTTAAACTTAATCATCTGTTTCTTACAGACTTCCACCTGTGGGGTAGAAAGGCATTTGTTGCATTGGGGCCTGATCATCTTTGGGGATGATCTTTCCAAAGGACTGGGCTTTTTTTTTTTTTTTTTTTTTTTTAAATCAGGGAGCCGAGGTGGGTCAGGGCCACCTATTTTGCCAAAGTCCTTTTTTTGCCTCGCCCAACTGACTGTCCTTTCAAAATAACTATGTGGAAAATTAAATGTTTAATTTTTTATAATAATATTTTCTCTTTGCTTGTTTTTCCCAGTCATTTCATATCTATACTTAACATCCATCCAAAGGACTTACACAGGAAATGGAGACCCAGCTAAAACAAACTCACACCCTTTTCTATAGCAGCCTATTCTTGTAAAATTAGCAGTTAAAAATGAAAACATAAAACAAAACTTTTCCTGCTGAGATACTGTCCCCCTAGGTTGCATTAGAAAATTCCTCCCTACATTTAAATGGAGTTTTTGCTGTTTTTATGATCTTAGTTTTCATTATCATGACTTAGTAAGTATATGGAAGGCTTAATGATATTTGAAGATGCAAAGAAATCTCATAAATTATGAGCAATTTACAGGAAATGAAAGCTCAGCATTGTTTCTTCCTTCACTTCTCCCAGTAGGGCTGAATGGTTTCTTTACACCCCTGAATGCACTCTGCCTTGGCATGTCTGTATATATCCATCTCCCTTAGGGCAGGACATAATAGTAACCTTATTTCATAATCTCACGTAACAGGGCATTATGATCTGCAGTCCTGATTGTTTCCTGCATGCTGACTTTTAAAGGAATTTGGAATCTCATTCTTTTAGATATTCATAACCAGGCAGTGAACTCTGACAATTAAGATTATTAATATGCTAATTATTCCCAGAATTGTATATTTCATGTGATAGGAAGATCCAAAAATGAAGAATCTGTCATCTGTTTTACTGACAGGGAAGTTTAGTTTTAACTTAGCTACATATATGATTGTCCTTTTTCTTTCAAGAATACAACAGAAAAAACTTGTGATAAAGTAAGAGGTTGGCCCATGGAACAATTAAGACACAGCACCAAAAAAGACAGAATGGTACTTAGAACCAGTGAAATAATGTCAGTCTTCAATTAATAAACCAAAATTAAATTCCAAATCGTTGCTTGGACTCAGACATCGGGGTTTTTTTCTGTAGAAATAATATAATAAGTAGTGTTCCTTTTAATGTGTCAGACCATGAAAGTATCTACATTGACATCAATAAGATATTTTTTGTAAATATTTTTTCATAATGAAAAGTAATTTTAAAACACAGTCATATATAAATAAGCAAAAATTTAAAAATGTGATTTAGTAACAATTTTCCTATAGAACAAGTAGAGAGAGCAGTTCTCATCGTACAACAATGAGAGAGAATGAAATTTTGAGGATACTCTTGAAAGGACTTTTTGGTACTTCCAAGTTTAGAGGTTGATTTGGCAAATCCTGCTTAATCTTTCCTCTCAATACTTACAGGTCTGTCCCAGTACTGTTCTCCCACATAATGACTGTGATTTTTATAGTCATTTTGAGGGGTCACAAATGGCACAAATGCAAACAAAGGATGAGGGGTGACAATGGAGAAAATAAAGGTTGCAAAGGGAGGAAGACAGAAGAAAGTAGTAAAGGAAGTTTCTAGAAACAGTTCGCAAAAACTGAGAGAAAGAAGTGAGTGGGCTGAAAATGGAAAAGAGATTTCTTACAGAGGAAAAGACCAGTTTGAGTCCTGAAAATCAGAGAAGTGGGGAAGGCTTGGCATGGGGACGATCTCCTGAGAGGGAGAAAAGTTGGGAGAGGAAGACACGTTAACTGAGTTGATTCCCAAAGCAGACCACTGGTGGCTATGGAAAGCAGGGGCAGCGTGGTACTGTCTAGAGCAAGGGCGGAGGAGAGCCTCTGTCAAGCCAGAGTCTGTGGAGACGAGGGGTTCATATGGTCTGAAGATATATAGTCTCAATTTAGAAATAACTATTTTTAGAAATGACTTCATTGATGGGGGCGCCTGGGTGGCTCGGTCGGTTAAGCAAGTCCAACTCCCGATTTTGACTCAGGTCCTGATCTCACGGTGGTGAGATTGAGTCCCGCCTCGGGCTGTTGCACTCAGAAGGTAGTCTGAGGTTCTCTTTCCCTCTTCCTCTGCCCCTTCCCCCACTCATGCACACACACTCTCTCTCAAATAAATAAAGTATATCTTTAAAAAAAAAAGTCATTAGGGTATAATTTACTCCTTAAAATTCACCTGTTTTAAGTATGCAATTCAATGATTTTCAGCAGATTTACCATGTTGTACAACCATTGCTACCAAATGGTTTTAGAACTTTCTCATTACTCCACTAAGGTCCCTCCTGCTCCTTTACAGTTTCTCCCTGTTCCCACTCCCTCTGCCTCAGGCAATCAGTAATCTGCTTTCTCTATATTTAGATATGCCTTTTCTGGACATTTCATATAAATAGAATCATGGAACATGTGGTTTTCTGGGTCTGAATTATTTCATTTAGCCTGATGATTTTTATGTTCATGTTGTAGCATGTATCAGTATCTCTTTTTATTGTTAAGTGGTTTTCCATCGTAGGGATATATGCTTGAAGATAAACACGTTTTGTTTTTCCACTCATCAGTTAATGGGCATTTGAGTTGTTTCCACTTTCTGGCCCTTATGAGTAATGCTGCTAAGAACAGTTGTGTGCAGTCCTGTGTGTGGAAACCTGTATGTGTTTTAAGCAAAATGTGACTGAGAGATTCACTTGTTCATGGAAAACACAAATATTCAGGTCTATTGTGTTCCAGGAATCCAGGGAACACAACTGCCTATGAACACTCTCCATACAGCAGCCAGAGTGGATTTTTTAAAAACAGAAAATCAGATCTCGTCCCTCCCTCCTGGTGGCTTCCATCCCACTAAGAATGAAGCCTCACCTCCTTGCCATAGCCAGCACGGTGCTGCCTCAGCTGACCTGTGCAGACATGCTTCCCTTCATCTCTTATGACTTCCCTCACTCTTGACTTCGCCAGTGTTGGTCTTGTTGCTCCTCAAACACAAGAGCTTCTACTATCTTCTAAGTTCTTACATGAACTATTCCCCTTGCCTAGAATGTTCTTCCTGGATCCTCATTTGGCTTGTCCCTTCTCATTCAGGTTTCTCCTCAAATGTCACGCATGTAGAAAAGCCTTCTATGATCACCCTAGCTGAAATAGCAACCATGTTTCTCTCACTATTAGCTTTTGCTGCTTCATTTTCCACCAGCACCTATAATCCAATAACTGAAATTACCGTACTCCTTGTTTGTTGACTACTTCCCAACTAGGATGCGAGTAAATGAAGGATAGTGGGAAGAAAGGCAGGCAGGGGCAAGGGGCTCCCTGGAACACCCCCACCCTCCGCCAACAAGCCCATAAAGACCCCTAGGCTTAGACACTCTGGTGGTAACCCTCTCGGGTCCCTCCCTCTTTGGAGCTTTGTACTATGCTAGGTAAACCTTGCTTTGCTGCCCACCCCTTTTGGTCTGGTCTACCTCTCCATTCTTTGAAGCGGCGGGACCAAGAACAGTTACTAAAGGAAAAGAAATCTTGCAACCCTAGCTGAGTGTAGTAGGTACTTTGTTTATCTTGTTTTGCGATGTATCTCCAGCACATAGCAAGGGGTAAATGTTCATTAAATTTGTTGAATTAATGCATAAATAAGAAGCAAAATTGGACTCTCTTTCATCCTTTCTCTCTACAGTTTCTGAGAAGTCAGTTAGATCATGCTATGAATTTAGTTTGTGAATTTCTAAACCAATGGACTGAAGTTCAAATACCGGCAACCATGTATGTACCATATTTGGTCTTCACTCATGTTTGTTTTAGGTAGCAGATACTTTGGAGCCCCATTCCCATTCCATTTGCCCATCTCTGTTTTCAGCTGCCGAGTGTTCAGGTTCACTTGCTGTTGATAAAGTCCCAACTCAAACAGGTATGTAGAGAATTATTCTGCTTTCTGTCTTGGGCCTCCCCATGCCCTGGAGCAAATGGGCATATGTATAAACTCAGCCCTGAAGCTAGCAATGTTAGTACTCCCCAGGGTAACTGTCAGCCATTAACGAATGGGGGAGCCATACTTCATCCTCACTTGCCTCAGATAGAAAGTTCTGAAAAGGGGTGCCTGGGTGGCTCAGTGGGTTAAAGCCTCTGCCTTCAGCTCAGGTCATGATCTCAGGGTCCTGGGATCAAGTCCTGCATCAGGCTCCCTGATCGGCAGGAACCTGCTTCTCCCTCTCCCTCTGCCTGCCACTCCCTCTGCTTCTGCTCTCTTTCTCTCTCTGTCAAATAAATAAATAAAAGCCCCCCCTCGGGCGCCTGGGTGGCTCAGTGGGTTAAAGCCTCTGCTTTCGGCTCAGGTCATGATCTCAGCATCTTGGGATCGAGGCCCGCATTGGGCTCTCTGCTCAGCAGGGAGCCTGCTTCCTCCTCTCTCTCTGCCTGCCTCTCTGCCTACTTATAATCTCTCTCTCCGTGTCAAATAAATAAATAAAATCTTTAAAAAAATAAAAAAATTTTTAAAATAATATAAAATAAAAGCCCCCCCCAAAAAAAGAAAAAGAAAAACAAAGAAAGTTCTGAAAAAACTAACTTCACACTTGCCAGAAGTTCTAGCCAAACTGAGTCCCTGTGCCTTCAGTGGAGACCTAAATAACATACCCTTATATTGACTTCCTCTTCTCTGGTTTCAGTCTCCCTGTTTGCTGGAATTACATCCTTAACATGTGATCTGCTTTCAAGAGAAGCCAAATTAGGTCTATGACTTACACAGTTTGTTTGTTTTTATAACTTTGTAATTAATTGTCCAAATTTAAAGCTCAAAAAATATTTCATGTTTAAATTCTGAGTATACCTTATATGGCATTTGATCTAATATGGGATTTAGGCTTGTCTAATACTTTGGAGACCATTTTCCACACCTTTGGTGATACAGTGTTTCAGATTGCTTATGAGTGAATCAGTCTTACAATTAATAATTCCTAATTACTCTGTGTCCGACCTGTAGACCATAGCAAATTTATCATGTTTGACTACAACTCTAATAATCTCCTGCTCTTGTATACCTGTAGCTCTAGAAGAATATTGGGAATATCATATTGTATCCAGATCTGTCACTTTTTGAATGCCTTGAGGGTTCTCCTCTCGGGAAGTAACTCTCTGCTCCTGGCAGAACTGCCAACCAGAGAGCACTCCTCCCATAAGAATAGGTTCATTATCCAGGCTGGCCAATCAGAGTCTTCCATCTGTCAGTTACAGGATTGGTCCAGACAGCCATGCTGGACTCACACCCAAGATGTTGCCGGACACACACCCAAAGAGGTTGCATCATTTTCTTTTCACTGGGATTGCTGTAGTTCTATGTAAATCTAAAGCTGCTAATGGACATTTGTGCTAAAATGTGGGGAATTTTCCTTGAAGATGGACATAATAGAAAAGAAAACAAAAAAGAATGGAAAAAAGAGTGAGGGAGAGTTTAAACAAGAGTAAGATGGAGATAGAGAAAAGAGACAGACAGAGAGCAAAAATCTCTGTCAAATGACAAAGGATATGATGATCATTTGAACTTTCATTTTCAGCCATGCCTGAAGCAAGAAAGATCTGTCTTTTCAATTATCTGAGCCAAAGAATTATGTATTTTTCTTAAGCAAGTTCATGATAAATTTTTGTCACTTGTACTTGGAAGAGTCCTGACCAATGCTTGATATGTGTGCTCAGGACAGGACTGATGGGGTTAGGCTATGCCATTGTAAATGTCTTTTCTTCCTCCAGGAAGCCTGTGGTTATTGCCAGGATCAAATATCTGGGGACGAAGGAGGCCCTTAGGTAGAAATCCAGAGCTCAGAGGATGGGTCTAGGGTAGATGGAAGCTTTCATCTCTTTTAGGGTCTTAGCAGGGACAAGACCAGCTATTTGGGGGATATGTACATGCAGAAACAGAACACGAAAGAGAAAGGAAAGAGCCCTGTAATGGGTTAAAAGCTGAAGATGACTAATTTATACAAAGTAGGTTATATTATTTACTTTCACGGTCTTACTCTTAGTAACGATTGCCATTTTGTTTTCTTCTAACCTATGTAAAGCTTAATTTGGACATTAAGTCTGTCTCAGCTGAGCTAAATGGTGTACAAGGAAAAGTCATGTGCCCATATATGGGACAAAGCATTGAAAGCAGGGCATCAGGTCTTTGGCCCCAAAGCCAGAAGGTGATATAGTCATTAAAATAATCCCCAAGGACAGTATTCAGAGCTAAGGGTTTGAACTATAAAGGACTACCCTACCACAAAGATTCACCCTTACTGACCAATTTGAAACATCTGGGTCTTATTTCATTAAGGAAGGCATAAATATATTACACCAGTTATACAAGAACATAAGATTATACATCAGAAGTGAATAAAAATATTAATCTCCCAAATGGAAAAAGCAACAACGCCCAACTTCTTTTAATCTAACAGATCTCTGAAGATGTCCCACTGTACTTCCATCCTTGGGGCACAGATGGCAGTGAGCTAGGCCAGTACAGAGGAAAGGAAACAAAGCATAGATGGATTGACAGAAGAGAGCATCAGGGAATTTTGTTGGCAGGAAGGGAGAGAAATCATGAGAAAGGAAGTTCTACTAAGCTTAAATTTTGTCTCTTTTGGATGCCAGGGCATCCCGAGTGCCAAGAAGCATGCCCAGCATATAGTAAGCCAAAATGTGAGGCTGGGACTATTTAAATTCTTCTTGCCTCTGATTAGCATTGGCCTGAAGAAATAGGAGCACAAAGATTGTAAAGGTGGAAATCATGTGACCTCAACTGTTGAGATGACATGGAAGGAAAGCAGAGAACTCTGAACAGGCTAATTGGGGAAGAAAAAAAAAAGCTGAAATTGCTGCATTCCGTTCATGAACAAGGATAGTCTGATGATAAATTTTAAAAGTCTCTGGGAGAGTTAAGATTCTGCCTATTTGCTCCCCTGGAGCAGGAACAAGTAAAGGTTAGCACTACAACCTGTATGTAAGGTGTTGCTTTTCTTTGCCATTTCCAAATTTCATACTTAATTTTCACTTAATCCATATTAATACATTTTTTTAGATTTCCAAGCTTTCTTTTTTTTTTAAAGATTTTATTTATTTATTTGAGAGAGAGAGAGAGTAAGCAAGAGCATGAGAGGGGAGAAGGTCAGAGGGAGAAGCAGACTCGCCATGAAGCTGGGAGCCTGATGTGGGATTCGATCCCAGCACTCCAGGGTCATGACCTGAGCTGAAGGCACTCGCTTAACCAACTGAGCCACCCAGGCGCCCCAAAATTTCCAAGCTTTCAAAGAGAAACATTTGCCTCCTTAATTATTTGTACCAGCTGGAGACTGATCCAGACAATACTACTGGTAGGTGGAGGAGCATTTGTCTTTCCTTACTTTTAATAACATCAAAAAGTAAAACTTACAGGGAGACACTCAACTCTGAAAACAATGCTAGTGCCGCAAAAATCCTTTCCTTTGGACCAACATCTCACAGATCATTTAATCCAGAAGATCTCTATCTGCCAAGTTGCAAACATTTCTCTTGCAAACAATAGAGATGGACTCTGCCTGGTTTTGGAAAAAAAAGGATTTATTGAAAGGATATTGGTTAGCTCAAAAACTGTCCAGGAGAGCAGTCCAGCTCAGAAGCCCTACAGACAGTGATACAACCAAAATCTGACACAAAACTAGTTCTGCGAGGACATGGCTGTTGCTGCAACTGAGCATCAGGTATCACGGCCTGTACGGTTGACATGATGGCACCATACACTGTAGACTCCCATAGATGCAGCTGGCAATGCTGTCCTTGGAAACCAGGTGTGGTTGCTACAACCAACACATGCAGCCCTCTCGTTTATTTGTAAGGCTACCTCCCAACTCAAAGTGAAGCAGATGAAGGAATTACCTTTTATTTTAATAGATAAAGAAACTCTCACAAAACTCACTCCACAGCAGACTTTCTTCAATATCTCCTTGGCCAAAACTGTTCACATGGCCCTTTTAAAGCCAACCACTCATAAGGAGAATAGATAACTGTAATTGATTATAGATGAACTGATTCACCTGCTGGGGTGCAAACGTGACCAGCCTTGGAGTACAAAGTCCCATGGAGGAGCATGAGTACTGTATAAAACTGAAGTTCTGTTCATAAGAAAGAATGAATATTGGGTTGTCAGCTGATGTGACGGACACGTATATGTAACCCAAATGTCTTCATACATGGGCCCATTTTATGAGACCTACTCACATGCTTCTTCCCAAGCCTCCTTGTCACCAGTCCTCTGGTCTTCTTAGTCTTTTCGTGTCCGTGTCAGTCTGACTAAACCATCTGTTACTGCCTATTAATTCCTGCCTCTTTCCAGGAAAAGAGATAGATGTTATACCACTCAAAGTTCTACCTGCTGGGAGAATTTTCCACCTTTACTTCAGTGGGACTGAGTAGGACTCAGCAATCCATTTGAAATGTCGCCAGCTCATTATGCAAAGCCATCTGTAAACTATGGTTTCTTTTTCTTCAGTGAAGTCATAATAGAGAATTGTTCATGATGCTGTAAGCGTTGGTTGGTGGAGAGGGGGTAGTGTGGCATGAGTAGGCATAGCAGGAAGACATTAGCGTATGAAACTTGAGCTTTCAGGACCTGCTCAGGAGCACTCATTTATCTACTATTTCCACTTGGATATGTTTGACTTTATAGCTGAGCAGATCAGGTAACACTCAATTCATGACAGGTAGCTTATATTTCATAATTACCTGGTTTCCATGAGGACCCAATAGCAAGCCAAGTACTATTCCTCCAAAGAATGGTTATTCACCGAAGGAGGTATAACTTTGTCCTAAAACCAGGATGTTTCTGCTGTGAATCTTGTGTTAAATCTTTCCACACCACAGACTTGAATTGATTTTGGAGCGCCCCTAATGTCACCAGGTCCTACAAGGCCATATGGAAAAGCTGCATCCTAGACCACGTGCAGAGTTTTCCTTTGGACCCTACTCAGAGCAGCCAGCCTTTCAGGCCTCTTAGGAAAGAATGCTGAAGGGCACACAAAATGTGATATATGTTGCTTCTGAAATCTAAAGAGTACCATCAGTCATGCTTTCTTTTTCTAGATGTAGGAAACAAATTGTCCTTGACATTGGAGAGGATAAACTCACATGCCACACAAAACAGATCCCAAGAAACTTCATTATATTAATATATGATTTATTTCCCACCTTCTGGCCTGCCTAGTTTTAGTCTAAAACACAGCCACTTTCTGCTCTCTGGAGCTTATCAGCCCATTATCACCAATTTAGCCCTGGGGATGGTTAGAGAGACTAATTCTTTTTATTTTTAAGATTTTATTTATTTGTTTATTTATTAGAGAGAGAGATAGCAAGAGGGAGGAGCAGAGAAAGAGGGGGCAAGCATGGGACCCGACACGGGGTGGATCCCAAAACTTCAAGATCATGACCTGAATGGAAATCAAGAGTTGGACACTTAACTGACTGAAACACACAGGGCCCCGACAACCTAGTTTATAAAGACTCATTTATGGCACAAAGAATACAGAATTAAGATAATCTTGAGTTGAAAATATATTTCTGCCCTTTTAGATAAAATCAAACTCCTGGCATTCTCTGGTCATTGGATGAGAGAAGAAGGCTTGTCCAGATAAAAGCTACAATCAGTGTGGATTTTGGCTATTAAGCAACCACACGTGGAAGGTCATATATTTTTGTCGTTACTACTTCACTTAGCCTATAGTAATTCCCTGTGATTCTCAAAACTCTTCCCTTTTCTTCTTCTTCTTCTTCTTTTTTTTTTTAAGTAATCTCTCTGCCCAACATGGGGCTTGAAGTCCCAACCTCAAGATCAAGAGTTGCAGGCTCTACCAACTGAGCCAGTCAGGTACCCCAAAATTCTTCCATCTTTTGCACTGGCCAAAAGTGGGACTATGATAGGAAACACAGTGGCCTCCTCTCAATAATTTTCTCAGAGAGGCAGTTAAAAAATGCAGTAATTTTTTTTATTGCGGTATAACAGAATACTTCTTGACTTATTCTTTTGGCTGGCAGGTTCAGCTCCTGAGCTTTCACTAAGCCATTCCTACCATAATAATTTTGGTAGCTACTACTCAACAGATCAGGAATCGGTGTCAGAATGCTGCAATTTGCTGAGGTCATCTATCCCAGGAACATACCCAGAAACTGAAGAAATAATCATGGCAAGAGTTCAGGGCTCCATTGGAAAGCCCATCAGTTAGTGTTCCATGTGCTGCTTTGGATAAAATAGAAGAGTTTTAACACAGGGGATTAGGTGCTTACAAAATAACTGGAAAGACTGGAGAGATAGGTGTCAGAAAGCCGCCAGAACTACTGAGTTCAAGAACACAACACCAGACCTGCAACCACTAACCCTGGAGTATTTCCAATATCCAAATGAATTAGAGCGCCAAGCTGCCATCTCTTTTGATCACTGGAACTCTCTTACATATGAACAACTTGCAGAGATTTTTGAGAATTGTATCATTTTGAACATCATGCCAGCTCTATTGCTATTATTATGGTCAGCATGCCCACCTTGACTTTGGCAGTTAAGTGTCACTACTTGCCCTCCTCCATCTTAGCATCTCTATTTGAAATCAGAAGTGCTTTTCAAACACATCGTATTTTCTTCTTACCCCAGTGTATGAAGAAGAGCCACCAAAACGCTTTTTAGGAAGCTGGGTCTTATGTATACCCATACAATTCTCAAGCCCCTGGTATAGGAAATACTTTCTGGCCATTTCTTCCTCTTCCTAGAAAAAGGAGACAGGGAATAGGTGACCAGTTCACATGTGACAACCTACCCCAATATTTATAACTCCGTTAACTTTTGGATTTCTTCCCCTATAACAAGAAAGTTTTAGCATTGCACGTTCATTTAGAATGGGCTACTGCTGAGCATAGCTCAAGAAATAATTTGGCAAATAATTCAGACAACCTCCAACTGTTGAACTAGCACATTAAATCCAGAATCTCCAACAACTGCATCCCTACTGATAAATTCTATCTTATCTGTAATTGTTTTCTTCCTTCCTTGGTCTAGTGTTAGAATCCACTTCCACACTTTCTCTCCATATTCTGCCAACATAAATTAACCGTCTTTCCATTCCTTTGGTGGGTGTGTTTTCTGTGCCTGGATTTGCTTTATAATGGATCTTGTGAGGCATACAGAGCTCTGACTCTGCTTATAGGTCTGGTTGTTCTGAGGGGCAATGGAGTGGAGTGCAGGAGAACTCACTTTCCTTGTAAAACCATTCCATAGACTCTCTCGTGTGAGATCACTGAGGACACTTCAGACTACAGAGGAAGAGCATCATCAGATTAGAAGGATTCTTTTGGCTACAGGAAAAAAAAAATCCTATGTGAAACTGGCCTAAAGGGACAGAATGTTTATGACATAACACAAGAATTCCAGAGGGAAGGTGAGCTTCAGGAGCCTTTTGTATTAGGTTTGTCCTCAGGTGAGCACCACTCATGGTTTTTTATGTGGCCACCAGACCACATTGTTCCCTTGCTTATGTTCAGTAGAAGAGAGAGCCCCCCATCCAGAGTGATTTGCATTCTGTGCCTCAATAATGGTTACCATGGAAATGGCAATGACAGGATAGCATTCAATATTGGGTTCCTGAACCAGTCATAAGGAAGGGGAAAGGAATTAACATGATGGCTCAATCTAATTAGTTTACCTCTGTAGACAAAGATAGGTTGAACACCCGAATAAAATTGAGGTTTTTATTAGAGAAAAGTCCATATGGTTTAACATCTACGGATATGGACAACTATGGAGAATGAGAAATGTTTTCTTTCACTCAGTAGTCAGAGAAAAATACAAGTAATACACTATTTAAAGCTAATGCTCATCTTGGAAATAGAGGGTTTTTTGTTTTGTTTTGTTTTGTTTTTTTACATTTACTCTCCATAGATAGCTTTGCTTTCGTATAATGGAGCTTTCACTTTTGGGTGGAAATTTGTGTCTTTGATGTCATTTTCTAGTGATACCTAATTATATATGGGCCTACTAAATCCCTACCTCTTATTTACCTAAATAAAAAAGGTTAATGCNATAAAAAAAATAAAAAAAAAAAATAAAGCTAATGCTCATCTTGGAAATAGAGGGTTTTTTGTTTTGTTTTGTTTTGTTTTTTTACATTTACTCTCCATAGATAGCTTTGCTTTCGTATAATGGAGCTTTCACTTTTGGGTGGAAATTTGTGTCTTTGATGTCATTTTCTAGTGATACCTAATTATATATGGGCCTACTAAATCCCTACCTCTTATTTACCTAAATAAAAAAGGTTAATGCAATTTCAGTTACAAAGGTGTTTCCAGGAAATGAGTGGTGGTAGAGGGGAGTAGTATGTGCATTGCTCTAATTATTTCCCTTGACATATTTATACCTCCTTAAACAAGCTGACATTTTCCGAGAGTGCTGGATTAAAAATGGTCACAAAATTGATCTGGGCTGGACTCGTGCATTAGTCTGCTAAGGCTGCTATAACAAAACCCTATAGACTGAATGGCTTAAACAACAGATCTATTTTCTCCCAGTTATGGAGGCTGGAAGTCCCAGATCAAGGTTTTGGCAGGACTGATATCAGGTAAGACCACTCTCCATGGCTTGTAGAAGGCCACCTTCTCACTGTGGCCTTTGCTCTGTGCCTGCCTATCCCTGCTGTCACTTCCTCTTCTTATAAGAGCACTAGTCCTATTGGATGAGGGCCCCACACTTATCACCTTATTTACCCTTAATTACTTTCTTAAAGGCCCTATCTCCAAATACAGTCACATTGAGGGTTAGGGTTTCGGCGAAAATTTTAGAGGAACACAACTCAGTCCATTACACCTTGCAACTTGCCTTAACCAACAGGATGCTGCAGAAGTGAAGATGTGATGCCTGTGACTTCTAATATGGCCTCAGGAAGCCTTGGTAGCTTCAGCTCTTGCCTTCTTTGGAATCTCAACAACACGTGCAGGAGGCTGAGCTGGCCGGCTGGAGAAGCTATGTGGGGAACTGAGGCACCCTGATTATGAACCCTAGCTAACTGCCCACTGATAACGATGGCAAAAAAGCCCAGTCGATGCCACGTGGAGCAGAGATGAGTTGTCCTGACTGCAGCCTGAGCATATCATGCACCAAAGGATCGTGTACTAATAAATGGTGTCATATTAAGCCACTAAGTTTTGAGGTAGTTCTTCGGCAGTAATAGATAGCTGGTACACCAAGCCTTTTAGGATTTTCATTGCTTCTTCATATTCTATCCTTTACTGTCAGTTTAGTGAGATTTGGGAAAGAAGCAGACCAAGAAGTGTATTGTCATATAGCCACACTTAATTAGAAATCAAGAAATTATACACTACGGATAACAAAAGTGTTTTTTAAAGAGGAATAACTTAAAAACTTAGTCATGTTTTATATGCAGGTAACAAATAACATGTGGAATTGATAATAAAATTTGGTGAGATAAGTAATGGGTTTAATAACGTATGTAATCCTCTGCATCCCTGTAAAATAGGATGGGACAGCCCAGAGCAGGGAGTGGAAAGATGCCATCTCATTTCTGTTTACTGCAAATACCTGATGAACCTCTACTACACGCTACTGTTTAAGTTATGCCCTGTGGGCTGGTAGGTAGGTAGGCTGTAAGAAGGGTGAGGAAATGAATTAATAAGCAAAACAAAACTCTTAAACAATTAAGTAATATTTAAAAAATATATTTTGTTTTATTTTTATCTCATCTTTCTTAATATATATATCATATTCTAATGAGCCATGTATCATTAGATAATATATGTGGTTTACAAATAAAAATGTACATCTATTGGGAGGAAATGGTCATAATATGTTGGCTTACATGTGTAGATGGTCAAAAACTGTGGAGGATGGGCTAGGAAGTACGGAAGCCTTTTTAAGAAAAAAAATGTAGAAGACAAGCTTACCAGCCCTGTAATACAGTCAAACACTCACGCCTGCAAGATGCCACGGAACGGCCATGCCAAAGGCCCTGGGACCACATTGAGACCTATCTACCCCTAAGTGGATATTCATTGGCCTGCTCTGGGTGACGACACTGTCCGAAGCTTTGGGAGCAAAGATGGAATTTGGAGTTTTCTTGCCCAATCTCAAGCTGCCCGGGGTTGCCCTTTTGGGTCAGGACTGATATAGTGATCCAAAAACCTGAAAGTGATTGTAGGCTTCTTCGAAAGGCCCAGCCGAGGCTAGCACGTCGCCATGGCAACCCTGGAGCTCCCTCACCTCCGGCTCATCTCCGGAGTCGCTTAGCCAGACACCCTGCTGCCGACTCTGATCCGGCACCGAGCCCCACGTCCACCCGGCTGGACCTCAGCCACAGAAAGAGGTGCCGTTGGCACCGTGAGTTCACTCCATGGAGGGGATTTGATCCCATCAGTTAGTGGCCTACCCGCTTCCACCGCCTGCTTTCACTGCAGGTGCTTTCTTAATCCTTCCGACGAGTCCCGTTTTCCCCTCAGTTAGTTTTTTTCCCCCAATGATTTTTATTCATTGTCTTCTGGTTTTTATTTATTTATTTATTTTTATACACCCACCATGAGGCTCAAACACACAACCCTGAGATCAAGGATCCCATTCTCCCATCCAAGTACTAACCAGGTCCAACCCTGCTTAGCTTCCGAGATCAGACGAGATCGGGCGCGTTCAGGGTGGTATGGCCGTAGACAAGGGTCCCATTCTCCTCAGACTGAGCCAGCCAGCTGCTCCTTACGGCATAGCTTTTATTTATTTATTTATTTGAGAGAGAGCAAGTGAGCGGGAGGGAGAGGAAGAGAGAATCTGAAGTCGACCCTGCATTGAGCACAGAGCCCGACATGGGGCTCGATCCCACGACCACGAGATCATGGCCCGAGCCCAGTGGAAGAGTGGGAGGCTTAACCGACTGCGCCACGGCAGGCGTCCCTGTCTTCCGGTTTTTAAGTAACCACCACATCCATTCTCATGTCTGTGCTTTACTTTGCATTCCCCTCTTCGCCCGCCTACCCCACCACATCTGCTTTCCTCCCTCCCCGTCTCCCCATTCATTTATTCCATGCTGTCCTAGCTGTTCTCCTTTGTTCAATTCAGAACATCAGCCAGAGGCTTCCTGTTGCTAAGCAACAAGATCACCCACACACACCCTTTTCCACTCTTGGCTCATTTCTTCTGCTGCTTTTATAAGCCCATGGGTCAAATGGCCTCTGAAAGAAAAGGAAGGATTCTCTGTCTTCTCTCCATACCAAGGAGAGACACACCATCCTGTCCCCACCCCTTTTATTATATTGTGACTTCTTGTTTTATCTGGTCATTCTCCCGAGGCTGCGAGAGAACACTAAAAATCACAAAACATCCCTTTCAGCTGGGACAATTAATAGATGGGCAGAAGGGATGTAATTTCTGCTAAAGGAACAAAGAAGGAGAAAATGCTTAAAGTTTAGTGAAAGGGCATGGCATGGCCTCATTGAGGGCTTTTGCCTAGACCTCTGAATCAAATCCAGGTTTCCATTAGGATCTAGCAAGGGAGCGAGCAGGTCCTTTTGTTGAGTTTTGTGAAAGCTACTATTGGCATGTTGAGTGTGGTTTGCACAAAATAAAGGATGAAAACAATACAATACTCATTATGCAGTTTCCCAATCCTCACTCCTCTTCCAGACATCAATCAGACATGTACTTGTACCAAAGGCATAACTCAAGCTGTGCTGGCCCTTCTCACAACATGCTCTGAAGAGATTTTAACTCTTCGGCCACATTTTAATAGTTTAATGGCGATGCTGACTCCATACGTCCCAACACTAGGATAGAATATCAGAGATACCAGGACCTTGAAAAAAAAATTTCCTTTTCACCCCTGCAATGCCTTAAATAATTTCCTTCCTTGGTGTGAATTCCTTTTCTGTCCTCGGGCATTCGTGTAATGCCTGGAGGCCTTCCCTGACGACCCTGTCCCACACCACTGCTCTCAGCTCTTTGCCCACAGTCAGCACTGAACTCCCGGGAGGGTACTGGGGAGGCTTTGTTGGTAATACCACAGCCTTTCTCTTGCTGTGTCCCTGCTCCTCAGGTACTGCTCTCCATGAAGGAAGGGCTCAGATTCTGCATGCAATGGATATTTGATAAATTGCCTTAAATTTAATGATAGAACACAGATGCTCTGACAAGGCAGTTGTTTTTAGTTTCATTTTCTAAGAGGAAAAGGAATAATAGTTTTTGTAGCATTAAAGTTCAAGTTCATCAGCAATCAAGGAACCAGAAATGAAGTTTGTGTGTCCCTGTCATTAACTAGATTTGCAGACTGAGCATTTCAGTAGAGAAAATTTTTAAGTGCCTTATTTGTCAGGACCTGTTGATATTCCAAAAGTGAAATCCCCGTGAGACTAAAATCCATTCCAAGGTATTCTAAGAATGCCTGACCAGAACTGGAATTGGCAAGTTACTACAGTTTTCCTTCTAGAATTGAGCCCCTTTGAGATAATATTATGTCTTCTGAGAGGTTCAGAAAAATTTAATATGATTTCAGTTTTTATCAAGTGATATCAACTAATGGAACATATATTTGAATTTCCTGGAATTTTTGTTTTATGTACTGCTTACTTTAAACAAATGAAAATTATATGCAATTTTCACTGCTCTTCAGTATTTACTCCTCCACTAAGTCTTCTCCCTAAACTGACATATCAGTCAACATCACCTGATCATAATTCCTTTTTCCACATCTCTATGTATTTAATTCCTTTATCCCCTTCCATTCCACCCCATCAGTGTGGTTTCGAGTCTCATAGTCCCTGCTGTCACTGAAAACTGTGACACTTTCCTCCATAAACAGACGTATTCTTCACCTGGAACACCTACATGGTGATACAGCCAGCGTCCTGGGGGCCTCTCATTGTTTCTGACCTCTCAAAGCTAATGAACCCGCTATTCATTCAGCCCCGCACAACCTCCGCCACACCCTCAGCCCACCACCTGGGACCACTTCATCTCCAAAACCTTTATGCCAGAATCTCCCTCTCTACCCACAGTCTCCTCCACTTCCAGCTGTCGGCTACCTGGTCTTCACACATTTGCCATCAGAACTATTTCAGGACTTCATACCATCTTCCTCCTGTTTGTCCCTATTATCTCTTCCTTTCTTCACTCCTTCCCTGCCTAGCAGAGATCCCATGTTCCATCACTTTAACCACTCTCTCTAGTATCTCATCTCCCTTAATCCAAATTAGCCTGGAAAATTCTCAACCTCGAATGACTTCATCCTCATGCTTCCCTATGGGCACCTGGAGAAATAACATGGCTTGACCATGGGTGCTAGGCCAACTGCAAATCATCAAGCAAGCTCTGGTTCCCCAAATCTGCCCAGCAACCCTCGACACATGGCTCCTCATCTACTTGGTGTAAAGCATCATTCCTTCACTCATCTGCTCAATTGCCTACATATTTGTTGAGCGCCTACTCTAGTGGGGTGCTGGGTCCTGAGAGCAAAACAGATGAAGTCTCACCCTCAGAGAGCTAAAGATCTAACCTGGAAGACTGAAGTTAAAATAAGTCCAGAGAAGTGAATTATTTGGAGGCTAATGTCTGAGAATGGTGAATGCATGAAACATTTACTCTGGTGAGTGGGAGGGAAGATGACATGGGAAACGCAGGAGTGCTGCTGGCCAGCTGTGAGGGACCACAGCCTGATGACACAGAGGTGGAACAGTGCCCACAGTGGGGTCCTGTGATTTCTCCGGGAGACCTCGCTATTGAGGGGCATGGGTGCACACGGGGACATGTGCCGATGAATTCACTTGAGGTTGGGCATTTGCCAGGCTGATGAGATACTACTAGAGAGAAACCCTATGGACGAGATAATATTTTGGATTAAAAAGTACTAATGGACTTGTAGTCTTTTGATAATTATTTCTTTTCTAAGCAGATACTAAAAGTGCAACTATTACCATACAACTCTCCAGGAAATTACTCAACAATTAAAGGGCATCCTCATATTCCAAAAGGTTGTCCTCTCCTTGGATATTGTTGTGAGAGACATATAAAATACTGATTTTTGTATAATTATGTGTTATTTTCTCTTTCCATTTTTAACATTACACAAATACAAAAAATGAAAAAATTGTCGTTAAAAAAAGTCAAACATTATAGAAGTACTCAGGATGAAAGTGAACTCTCCCAGCATCCCGTTTACCCTATCCCACTCCCTGTCCCTGCACTAAAGCCCTGTTAAGAATTTGACGTGTGGGGACACCTGAGTGGCTCAGGCAGTTAAGCGGCTGCCTTTGGTTCAGGCCACGATTCCAGGGATTGAGCCCACGTTGGGCTCCCTGCTCAGCAGAGAGTTTGCTGCTCCCTTTCCCTCTACCCCTCTCTCGGCTTGTGCTGTCTCTCTCTCTCTGTCAAATAAATAAACAAAATCTTAAAAAAAAAAGAATTTGATGTGCGTCCAGTGTTCATTTCTACGGGCTTACACACATACCAAAAGATGTTTGCAGACATGCCTACACACCTACATGTGGAAATTGCATAGTTGAATCATCTTTTTGAGACGGCAAAAGATAAACATTAGAAAAGTGTGATCGAGTCCCTCACTGGGCTCCCTGCTTGGCGGAGAGTCTGCTTCTCCCTCTCCCTGCCACTCTACCTACTTGTGCTCTCTATCTGTCTGTCAAATAAATAAATAAATAAAATCTTTTAAAATAATAATAATAAAACAACAACAACAAACTCAGTGTATCCTTTGGAATGTGACCTAGCTTTTACAATTGCTGACCACTTGTTGCAGCGTGATCAAATAATAACTTCTCATCATCTCTAAGATTAAGGACAGACAGTTTCTACCACAATGTACATTTATAAATACATGATTTCGGATAGTACTATGCAATTCCTCTTCTACAACTTGCTATTTTCATTTAACAATATGCTGAAATCTTTTATGTAGTACATGTAGATTTACCTCATTCTTTTTAACTCTTCGTCCTCTTCCATAAGAAAATACCGTAATTCATCAAACTACTTTCTTTTCATTAAACTTTAGATTTGGTTACTAAAAACAATGCTCTAATGTTTGTAGATGTGATGCTCATGCACTTTTCATGTATATGGGATGTAATGGGATGTTTATGCATGTATTTTTGTTTATATGTCTAAATATTTCATATTTAGATATGAAACATACTTGCACTTGGAATTTTTAGGTAAGAAGAACTTCATACTTGTTTTTACATATAATGATATAAAAGCAAACTTTTATGTAGCAAAATGGACAAGGTATATAAAAAGTTAATTCACAGAGCAGCAAATCTAAATTACCAACAAACACATATAAAGATACTCAAACTGATTAATAGCCAGGAAAATAAAAATTTTACTATTTAACTGGCAAACATTTAAAAGACCAGTAAAACCTATTACTGGTGGAAGTATGGGAGAAAGCTGCTTCAGCTTCTTTTGGAAAGAAATCTAGCAACATCTATTAAAATTAAAATGTATCAGGACTTCAACTAACAAACTCACTTTTGGAATCCAATGCCATAAAAATAAAAGTCCAACAGGTCAGAATTATAAACAAAGATGTGAGACTCCATTCATTTCTTTCTACAAGACACAGGCCCTTCCCTGAAGGTACTCAACAGCCTCTGGCGGGGGAGTGGGGGGAGGTG
>LNAC01000060.1:1665190-1760537 GCA_002007465.1 Ailurus styani
AAAAAAAAAAAAGGTTTAGATCAGATAAGACTTTCTCTTGAATAGGCCTTTCCTCCCTCCCTCCCTTCCTTCCTTCCATCCTTCCATTCTTTCCCCCACCAGTTTTCAAAAAAAGAAAAGGCTCTAGTCCAAGTGGGCTTCTAATCCTGTTAACCTCACATTGACCCCATTATTTCACCACATAACGACGAGGCAAAATCATCAGCTCTTACATCATGAACTCTAAATGCCAAAGTAGTGCTGAACAATTTAAAAAGCATAAATGTTGATATATAAGAAAAAAGAATGTCTGACATTAAAAACAAACAAATAAAACAGACAGTTCATTAGAAACTGGTAATCTATGACAACTGAGATGGGGTCGATAACGGATTTCACGAAGGGGCTACTAGCTTGTGGAGAAACAAAGCAGCACAATCAGGAACAAGGTAGCTTCTCTCCCCAGCTATTGTTGTTAAAGGAAGAGACATTAACAGGGCTCTCTTATGGAAAGGCTGGGATTCCACGGAATAATGATAATGTTCCCAGTATCTAAGTGCTGCCTGGCTTTGCTCCCCTATCAACAGCAAAACAACTGCATAGCAACCTACATTTGCCCATTTCCTCACCCATGACTGTTTGTCCAGCGAAAACAACCCCACTCCTCCCTGTCTGCTTTGTGAATTTTGTCAAACAGGCGTTGAGTCTATATGCCAAGTTGAGGAGCGACACATGCTGGCATTTCCCAGCACATGCTGTTCACCACGTGGGTTCCTGGAGGCCTCTTGGCTCCGAGGAGCTAGAGCTCCTCTCCCCTCCCCCACTTCCTCTCACAAAGACAACAAGCAATAGCGATTGTCAAGTGTGTGCTCCTGAGCTCCCAACTGGCCAACGACCCTTTAGACCCAGTGACCTGTTTTATGAATATCAGATGAGTGGTTCCAACTTGTGTTTTGCATTTCTCGGGAGTACATAGAGTTTACACTAAGAGCAGAATAACAGGCACTCCTAAAACAAAGAAAGCCCCGGCTAAAGGCTGCTTTGCAAGGACTCTTTGCCATCTGTTTATGTCCTTGGGGGCAGCGCTGCTTACGGGGGCCTCTAGCAATGACACCAACGTACAGATCCACACTGAAGTACTTTTCCTCTTTCCAGAGGGTGTTTCCTTGAACTTTCCCATCTGCTTCTGAGTAAGATGTAGAAAATATTATTTATAAAATAAGCCTAGTAAGTGATTCACAGTGAATAAAAATAAATCAGGGTGCAGCTTGTCATCTTTAAGAGGAAAGAAAGCAAAATGCTCCACAAGTGGAGAAAGGACTCACTTTTTCACAACTCCTCAAGGACTGTCTTCAAACGATAGGCAGGAAATGGGTTTGTGAGGGTTAAGTTAAACTCAAGAAAACTCAAGAGCCAGCCCCTCATGCATATTCATAAAAGGCAACCTGAACTCCCCTTTAAAACCACAATGTGACCGGTGTTTCCTGCACACACTTTGCCTCCCACATTGCCAGGAAACCCTAGAACGATGAAGCACCCAGTGCCTCACTTTATAGGCCGGTTCATAAGAATGATGATTGTTCTTTGCAGACTTAACCCACACATTGACTGGATTTTCTCCATCGGCCTTATGACAGCTCAAGAAGTACCCATCTGTTAGGATGCATTTTAGAGCCATCATTGTGCAAGTGTGAATTTCAAGGCTGTGGCTAATAAGAAGCAAAAGGAACATGGCTATTTTCAGTGGAGCCTTGGGCATTTATTATTGATATTTTAATGGAGAAATAGGTCACTATAACACACATAGGAAGACAATTATAGTCTACACACTGCTTCTCTTCTAACAGACTTTCTACAGCAATATACCCAGTTAGTTTGACCTGCCAGCAAACATAAACCAAGGACCTTGTTGTTCTAAAGGGATTTAGAGAGGCCTGCATGGAGTTTTCCATTCATTCACTCAACAAATAATTACTGTGTTACTGTATCTTGAGTACCGTTCTAGCACTTGGAAAACTGCAATGATAACAGATAAAATTTCCTCCATCGTGAAGCCTATTGTCATGTTCTTCTAGGGAGAATGAATACCTTAGTGGATCACAGAAGGTCCTGGACTTTTTGTCCAATTTCTTTGAAGTGCCCTTGATGACTCTGAATGAAGAAGTTATATGTTCCCCAAGTGTGCTCTGTGAAAGAGAGAGGGAGAGAGAGAAAGAGAAACAGAAGAAAGGAGGGAGGGAGGAAAAGACAGCAGTGTTCAAATACAGAGAATGACCTGGGAGGGAGATTATTTTAAAAGTGGTTAAAAAAAGATTTACCTTTATGATCCAGTAAAAACACAAAAGATACCGATGCTGGGAAACACGAAACAGACACAAAAGAACATTAGCACAAATGGAAAAAACCTACTGTGTTCCCCATTAGGAACAAAAAAATATTATCAAAATGTCAACACTCTCTGATCTAGTCTATAATTTTGACAGAAGACCCGAAAGCTTCAGAACAGTGTTTTGAACTAGATAAACTAGATAACTAGATAAGCTGGTCCTAAAGCAAGAAGAAAATCTGGGGCTGGGAGTGGAATGGAACAAAGGAGGGACTAGCCCTGCTGGATACTGAAATTTCAAGAGCTTCAATAACGAAGAATGTGGTACTAACTGTACAAACACAGACAAAACAACGAAACTAAATTAACGCCCAGAAATAGTTCCACATATATATGGGAAATTAATATCTGATCCACATGACACATTCCCCATGGGTTGGCTTGCCTCACCGCCATTGTCAGCCATGCTGCATGGTCCTCTGTATCTTTCTCACCAAGAGGTTCAGCGTTAACCAGAGGCCCGGGACACAGAACAGCTAGGAAATAGGAAGAGGTGTCAGGATTAGATGGCAAGAAACCAAAGCGTCAATCCTACCTCACTTGTAGTTTGGGGTGACCTGGAACCTATAGATCAACTGTGCTGAGCTTTAGGTTCGTTGTCCATAGCACATGAATAATAAAATCTATCTCAAAGAATTACTGCGAAGGTAAAATAAGCTGATATATATCAACAAGCTTAACAAATTTGGTACTAAAAAAGAAACATATCCTAGCCCAATAGCTTAATAGGCATTTTAACTCCAGGATAATTGTTTAACAAATTGTGCAGAGAGAAATGTTTTTTTTTAAAATTTTGAATTAAATAAATAAATAAAAATACAAATCTCAAATTCTCCTTCATCATCTGACATTTAAGGAAAAAAGAATTGTTTTAAAACTCAGCTTTTAGGATCAATGATTTCTTTATAGCAAAAACTCTTACAAAGGAGATTAAGATATTCAAAGGACTGATCAAATCCAGCAAGAGAAGTTTGGCTACATAGCTCAGGGAAGGACTTTTTTTGGGGTTTTGGGGGGGGGTTTGGTTGTTTGTTTCTTTTTTTTTTTAGGAAAGGACTTTTTGATTTCAACATTTTAAAGGAGAATATGGAATTTTTTAAAGATGATCTTGGACTGAGATGCGACTGATGGGAACTTGTCTTGTTGGGAGGTGGGTACTACCCCAGGCATCAAAAATGGAAATTGACTCTTGCACAATAGAAACTTGAGCAATTATAGAAAGGGTAGAAATACAAACACAATTGTATGTAAATTTTTAATTTCTACCTTTAGTTGTATTGTACAATTCAGTGCCTAAGGGTTAAAAGGATATTAAAGAGATTTGTGGGAATGAAAATATGGAAACCACATGCACTCTGGAAAAACATCATGACAAAAGACAATGTTGAAGAGTGTTGGAACACAAGTGGCATCAGTTGGTGGAACCAGCCAGGCCAATGGCACTTTGCAGATACCTCAGAGGTAGAGGGCCTTTGAGAGAAGGGACAGTAATGAGCATACTGTCCCACAGTATGATGGCCACAGGAAAGGCATACAAAACAGTGAGGTGAGTAAAAAGCTGATAGAATGCTTGCTGAATAACCCTGACTTAATTTTGTCAGGCAAGTGATCAAAAGTATGCTTGCTGCTGGGAAAGGAGGTTTGCACTGAGAAGGAACTAATGGTGGGGAAGAAAAAGTTCTTCCCATTGTCTAGATATGAAGTTTGGATTCAGTCTGGCTTGTACCTGGGGAATGGAGAGAGTATATGGCTTATGGCTCTGAGAAGGCCTGTAGAACAAGGAATCAGGAAGTTGGTGATTTTCTGGACAAAATGAGAGAAGGGAAAGTTTCAACAAGATTGGGAACATAGGAGGCCAGCAGGAGAATGGAGCCATTCACAGTAACAAGGAACTTGTGATAAAGGTTTATAAGGAGAACAGGAACAGAAAATAAGCCTGCTTTTGTCTACATTCAGCTGTAGCCAACGTATGACCCAAAGTCTATTAGAAACAGAATAACAACTTTAAATATAATAAATTCAAAATTCTTATCAAAAGAATACTATGTTTTTTTCATTGTGAGCCCAGATTTATTCCCATTTATAATATGCATAAAAATATACATGAAGTTCATGTTTATCACAGACCTATATCTTCTTTAAGGAAAACATATCTGTTACAGACACCAGTATAAGAATCTTTCCTCCCACCCCCTCTTTGATAGAGAAATAGCAGAGGAGCACATTTTTGACAATCTTGCTGAGGGAGGAAACATTTCATGCCGTATCATCACCTCCACCATCTGTCTTTCTCTAAAGTTCACCAGCTGCTAAATTTATGCATTTCCTATAGGTCATCATTTTAGCCCTTTCTTGGACATGGGTCATTGAATAGGTGAGATATTTCTCTTTTTTTAAGATTTATTTATTTATTTGAGAGAGTATATGGGAGTGGGGGAGGGAGAAGCAGAAGGAGAGAATCTTTCAAGCAGACTCCTGCTGAGCCCAGAGTCCCACAAAGGGCTTGACTTGGGACTCAATCCCATGAACCATGACATCACAACCTGAGCTGAAACCAAGAGTCAAATATTCAATTGACTGAGCCACCCTGATGCCCCTGGGTGAGATGTTTCTAGTTCACTGTGTAGACTCCGTGATGAACATCAGTGTGAAGAAATACAGTTGGTTGTGTTGGAAATACAAGGTGTACACAGTTGTATTTGTCACAAAATCCCATAAAAAAACTGACATCATTATTTTATCATTCAGGCCTTATTTTTCTATTTTTGTTTTTGTTTAATGACTGGATTGATTATTCCCCCAACTTGCCAAGTCTGGTTTTGAATAATCCTCAAGTGGTTTCTTCCCCCACTTACGGTAAGTCCTCAATGGATTTTCAAAGAATTTTGAGAATTTTCACAATAATCTATTACATTTTCAAACATTTTATATAGAACTTTTATTTTCCGGTGTGATCCCTTACATGTTAAATAGTCGATAGTCATGAAGAACTTTCTCATCCTGAAGTTTCAGGAATTGATGGAAAATATGTCATTTTTTGTGAACTTCTGAAGTGTCAGTCCAAAAGAGAGCCCAGCATCTTTTGAGAACCAACAGAAAAGCATAGCTTCCCAATGAGATCCTATACAAGAGCCAACATTATATGTGTCTGATGGGCTGTTAAAACCATTAGCCATGCCTGTGGTACATAAAAGCATAGGCTTTAGAATCAAACAGACCTGAATCCTAACGTAGGATCTGCAGGCTACTTAGCTTCTCCAAGACTCAGTTTAAATATCTCTGAAATGGATATAATAATACTCATCTTAAGATGCTGTTATGAGAGGAAAATGAGGTAATGGGCATAAAGAGCTAGCATGGTGCCTCACATATACTGAGTGAGTGCTCAAAAATGGTAGGTAATAATAATAATTATTGTATTCGTAAAAACAACAATAATAATTACCTTACCACATAGAGTATAATCACCACTGCAGTAAGAAGGCACTGTGGAAAAGGTAATAAGATCATACCTGGCTAGTTTGACCTGAAGTGGAATTTCTGCATCTCCTAACAGACATAGCATCAGCAAGGCAGTAAGGAATTGAAATGCCACCTGGGTGATAAGGCTCTTCAGTGGATACCTTGAGCAGAGTACCTATGATTTTTGTTAGAAGACTTTGACAGCTAAATTAAGCTATCTTCCTTCTGTCAGGATCCTGGAACATTCTTCTATAGAATAGACATTGTCTTATTTTAAGAACCTCTGGGGAGACAGATTCTATAACTTCCCTTAACCTATTTCAGTGTGTATCAACCGTCCCTCTTAGTAAATCTTCAGGGCAAAATCTAAATCCTTTGTGCTCTAGTTTTAGGCCAGTCATCTTACATTTAATTCAGATTTTATTGATACTTGTATTGGCATTAAACCAAGTTACAGCTAGAAATATATACACATGTGTTAACACGAGCTTTTAGCATCAGCATACACTCTTGATAATTGACCTTCATGAGTTCACATGCAGGAAAGAGTGGCATTCTTAATGTAATCAGAAACAAGTTAGCACTGTTTACTTAAAGGCACAGCCCAAGTTCACCCTTGACAATTGTCACACAGACTTGTGTGCCATGAATCAGAAATGAGCAACACTTTAAAAGCCAGCAAGCTGAAAGGAACTGTTCTCCAAGGGGTTTCTGCAGAGTTTACTTCTACTCTGGCCAAGGGGGCCCCCAGGATGTTGGCTCATTCCCTTTGGAAGGCATCACTGCCTGTCCACCTTCTGGGAGCTCTCAACATTTTGTGCAGTGTCTGGGATTCATCAAACAGCAAGAAAAACAACAAATCCCCTGAAGCCATCATCAAGGAGCAAGGGACTTTTCTTTCTTCACCATTTCTTGTGAGAGAGGCACCAGTCGGAGAGCCACTGCTGTGCTCAGTGGATCAGAAAAGCAGTGCCAAAAAAGACTCAAGCAGATGAGAGCATGTGCCCAGAAACTTCCGGGCAGAGCCAGGCTAGCTGCCAAAGACCCTGAAGACTTTACATGTAGACCAGGTCAGAGTTCTTGACGTGTGTTTTTTGAAACACGGTCTCTAGACACTGTCCCTTCCTCACCTTCTCCCCAAAAGAGCAGTAAAAAATGTTCAGAAAAGGTGGAGTATAGAGACGGATTGACCATGAGCTAAGAAGGGACAAGCTTAATCTGTATGGGAAATATCCAAAGCTCTACATCTAGTTTATATTCAAGATTTTGTATTCTGTGGACCACAGTTCTCTGGACTGTTCTAAAACCCGTCTCCTCTTCTGTATAACAAGATTAACATTATTTTGGGGCACCTGGGTGGCTCAGTGGGTTAAGCATCTGCCTTCAGCTCAAGTCATGATCTCAGGGTCCTGGGATCGAGGCCCACATCAGGCTCCCTGTTCGGCAGGGAGCCTGCTTCCCCCTCTCTCTCTGCTTGTCTCTCTACCCACCTGTGATCTCTCTCTCTGTCAAATAAATAAATAAATAATCTTTAAAAAAAAAAGATTAACTATATTCTGTCCATGCGTAGTGTTACTTTTCTTGAAAGGCATCCCAAAGAGAGCTATAGGACTCACAAATCTGGATCCCACCCCTGACTTCTTGTTATATTCCTCTTTGGGAGATTCATACTGCTTGTTTGTTTATTAAACTAAGTCCTGAAAGAAAGACTTCTGATTCACTTTGTGTAATCTAATGTTTCCTCCTCGGAATGGGACATGACACTCTCTCTTACCCAATGTGCTGCCTGTCACATGGGAGGGAGACAACAGGTGATGGAGTTCAGGGAGTCCTCATGTCAGCCACCCTCGGGAGATCCAAATACCCCTCCTTCCGGTCCCCACTTCTCTAGACATTCTCTTCTCAAGGACATTTCGTTGGGCAGGTGAGCAGTACTCCAGAGTCCCCATCCAGTTCCCAGACATCCACTGGAGTGGCTTTTCTTTTCCAAAGCTTTCATGTCAGATCCATTGCCTCTCTCCATTAGAATCTTCCAGGTTTTGCTGAGTTCTCAGTCAGGTTGGTGCTTGAGGACATAATAGGAAAAAAAATAATAATGGAAAAAAAAACCCACTAGGAAGAACAATAGTGACTGGTACACTGACATTGTAGTTTAACACCAGGGAGACATAAAATGGATGTGAATATAACAATTAACCAGGTGTTTGGAAATTTTCGTATAGGAGCAAAGTGACAATAGTATTTTTCTTTCTTTTTATCCATTTTCTTTTTAGGAGAAGAAAGGAGACCCTAGTTTTACTTTAATCTTGGGAAGAGAGGGCAGCCTTCATCCATCCACCATGCCCATTTCGGAACGCTGATGGGGGGAGAAAGCCAGGTTCTTGGGATCCCCACTCTCCCCGGAATGTAACCTACCCACTCCACTCCCAAGGACCCACTTGTCCAAGCCTCAGAGTAGCGACGTGGGAGGGGATGGAGACCTAGAGGTCTGAGGCATCAGTGGCTGATACAGCGTCCATGTGTGATAGGCATGGATCCTTGAGAAGTTCGTTCTTGAGGCAGAAGCCCTTGTGGTAGAAAGAGCCCTTGGAGTAGGTCAGAGGGTAGCCCAGAGTCACAGCCTTCCACTTACTAATGCAGCAGAATTCCATGCACGCTTCTGAGACCTATATGTGACAGGATTCGTGGAACCTGGTCTACATTCACTAGTGCATAATAGCAGTTGCACCTGAGCTGGTGACGAATTGATGGTCTGGGTCGACATTGGGTCTCCAGCAAGCATTAAACAGAAACTGCCTGTGGGAGCTGCGTGGGTGACTGCCCGTGGCTCAGACCAGGTCCCCTGTCATTTTCACTTTCTCCTGCTCCGATTTCACTGCACAAGGCCAGCTGCAGGTGGCAACGGCTAAAGGCCAGCAAGGCGGGCGGGCCAGCCATGGTGCAAAGGCTTGGGGACTGAGAGTGGGCTCAGCAGCCATGGGCAGAGGCAGTACTGAGCACAGGGTGCTTTGGGCTCAGGTTTGTGAGGTTTCAAACCCGAGTTTTGTTGTTTCACCCAGGAAGACATTTGAGTGTGGGCTTATCTTCCTGGCCAATTTCTTTTGAGTCTACTCTTTTTTCTGTTCTTATCTAACTGGACTACTGTTCTTCATTTCACTTTCTCTTTTTCCTTTGCATTCCCATCTCGAACTCTTCAGTTCTGATCTCCTTTCTCTTTTTGCTTCCTCGGGCCCCTAAAGTCCTTTGGAACATTTCTGCACTGATAAGCAGGTTCACTTTTCCCCAAAAGCGATGTGGGGCGACTCCTCTGCGTGGGACAACCTCTCCCTGCACACCTCTGCGGCTGCCCCGTGAGCCCCTCGAGTTCAGACCGGGTCACTGGGAACATACACCTTACACCGTAAGGCGGTGCACACATGCACAACTTCATCCTAGAACACGTGAGGCTCCCTGATAGCTTCATTTTTCTCTTCCTTCCTTCCCTCCCGCCTGCTCTCATTTCCCTTCTCTCCCTCTCCCTCCTCCCTCTCTCTCTCTCTCTCACCATTCCTCACTGTCTACACTGATCTCAGGTTTCCTTACTGTCATTAACAGAGGACTGAAACTTGCACGTTGAAAGCTACTGATCTAGAAGCACTGTCCAGTGGTCCTGGGAGAGAGGCCCTTTATTTTCCTTCAACGCATACTGTGTTTGTATATCATGAGAAACCCACCACTCCTCAAATAGATGACATTTAAATTCTCCTGGGGTGAACTGAGAGACAAGGACGGAAGGAAAACAGGTCTTTAAAGAATATTGTGGAGCCATCTTGGGGTTCAGGAAATGGGGGTGATGGCCCTGATGCTTCAAGTTTCCCTGGTTCCTCTCCTCGTGATGCCCCTGTGTTTTCCACCTGCCTCCCTCCTCCCCCCAAAAAGCTCTGACAAAGGATCTGTGATAAGCAGTATAATGCCCCTCCCCAAGATGTCCATGTCTGAGTCCCTGCAGACTGCAGATACGTTTGTTATGTTATGTGGCAAGGGGAAATTAAGCTTGCATGTGGAGTTAAGTTTGCTAATCAACAGATTCGGTAATGGGGTGAATATCCTGGACTATTTGGTTAGGACCAATGCAATCACAAAGGTCCTTATAAGTTAAAAAAAAAAAAAAAGGCGGGGGGGGGCCTGCGGGGTGCAGTCGGTTAAGCACCTGCCTTGGCTCAGGTCATGATCCCAGGGTCCTGGATTGGAGTCCCCCTCCGGCTCCCTGCTTGGCTTCTCCCTCTCCCTCTGCCCCTCCACCCCCGCCCCCGCCCATGCACTCGCACTCTCTCTTTCTCTCAAAAAAATAAATAAAAACTTAAAAAAAAAAAAGATGCAGGAGAGCAGAGTCAAACTCAGAGTGATTCAAGGCAAGAAAGACCCCATGACCTCCAGTCTCTAGTTTTGCAAGCAAGGCACTTGGAAGTTGCCACCCCACCCTAACAACAACTGAAAAAGCTTAACAGACTGAAAAATCAACAACTCTTCTCAGATCCATAAGAGAAAGGCAGACACAGGGCCAGCCATGACCCTCAAGGTTAGAGAGACAGGCCCGTGCGCCCAGACCACACTTCCCTGAGCAGGAACTCAGGAGAGGAGACCACCAGGGGAAACCAGGGCTGACGCAGGACAACCGGCCCAAAGTAGTGACACTTACCTCCAGGAGCTCGACCAGGTTCCCACAATAAGCAGGGGAGAAACCTCCTCACAAGCTCTGAACAAGGGAGAGGAAAAAGGACCATTTTGAAATAGGCCAGAGTACTTGTTCTTAACAAGGGCTTTCCTCAGAGGAAACCAGTTAACAGGAGCCTAACCAGCTGGGCTCCTCTCAGAGCCTAATTGACCTGGGAAAGGAAATGCCCCATTCCAGCCCACACTAGCCATCCCTTCCCACTTAAGGTGGGGAAGACAAAAACTGGGACACACTTGTGAGCTCACTAGAAGGAGAGGCACAGGCTCACTAGAAGCCTGGGAACTGACGGCCGGAGTGTAGAAGGCTTCAGGTCCCCCACACCTCACTGCCACATTCCTGAAGGCCAGTTTTACAGTGGTTCTTTTCACCCAGCACATCGCGAGCAGCTACAAAAGGACAAAGCATATCAACAGAGCAAAAACACAACTCAAAGAGACAGATCAAGCATCAAAACCAGACATGGCTGAGATATTGTAATTATTAGACTGGGAATCTAAAACAATTGTGATTAAGATGCTAATATGATAGACAGCAGGCAAGAAAGACTCCATTAGCCATGGTTCGCTTAGAAGATGGAAGGGAGCCACAAGCCAAGGAATGCGGGCAGTCTCTAGAAACTGGAAAAGGCAAGAAAACAGAACGTCCCCTCCTTGCTCCAGAAGGAAAAGCGATCCTGCCAGCACCTTGATTTTAGCCCAGTGAGACCCACTGAAGGCTTTGACCTCCAGGACTAGAAGATAACACACGTGTGTAGTTTTAAGCTACAAAATCTGTGATTTGTTACAGCAGCATTTGAAAACTAATACAGATGTATTCTTGGTCAATTATAACGCACTGTGAATCAGAGCATTTCTGACCGCAGAGTTTATTTAAAATACCTGCTTTCTTCTTCCAACGCTGGCCCTGGCGCTTGGCATTGTCCTCAGTTTGGGAAAGGAAGAATGAGCAGAGGTCTCCTGCCAACCCACTGAGCCCCTGAGACCAGGGTAGCGGGCTGGGCGGGCATGGGCGCTGGAGGGCGGGTAGCTGTGATGTTGAGGAAAGTGGGCTTCCTCCGAGGGTGGGTTCCTCCTCCTCCATCTCAGCAAAGACCAGGAAATTCGGTTACCCTGCAAACTGTCATTTTACCTGGTGTTTGTTTGTTTGTTTGTTTTCTTTTCTTTTTTTAAGGCTTTATTTATTTGTCAGAGAGAGAGAAAGAGTAGAGCAGAGGGAACAGTAGGCAGAGGGAGAAGCAGGCTCCCCGTTGAGCAGGGAGCCCGATGCAGAACTTGATCCCAGACCCGAGATCATGACCTGAGCCAAAGGCAGACACTTAACCGACTGAGCCCACCCAGGCGTCCCTGTATTTCACTTTTAAAGAATAAAGGCAGAAACTACATCTTAATGTCTAAGCTGTCTAAGTGAGGAAAACACCCAGCTACAGTTCTGGAACAGAGATAACTTAGAGCAGAGATTTTCCTAAGTGGTGATGAGTGTTGTTCTGAGCTCCTGTTGGACTAGACCTGACCACCCCCTTCTTCCCCTGCCCAACCCTCCTTTTAAAAGAAAATTTAGAAGTAAATGCCTTTATTCGTTTTTTACATTATAATCTCCTTTAGAAAGACTATGAATATATACCGGCAAATGTGGTTGTTTTCTTTTAAAAACTGAGATATAATTAACATAATATTATATTAGTTTCAGGTGTACAACATAATGATTCAATGTTTGTGCATATTGTGAAATGATCACCACAATAAGTCGAGTCAGCATCCATCACCACATGGTGAGACTTAACAGATCTCTAATTCTCTTCATCCCCTTCACCGTTAGATTCTACCTCAGAACTGCCATTCCCTGGACAAGAAGTCTTGAGAAAATAACTTCGGCTCCCCAGCCTTAGTTTCCTCCTCGGTAAAATGCCAGTGCTGCCCAGGTCAGAGACTCTGAAGAGCACAACTGCAGGACTCGATCAAAGCTCTTGAAGGATGGCAGGTGGATTTTTTTGCTAGTTTATAGCTGCTTTCTCTTAGTCGTGAAGCCCAAGGTTTCGTGCACACTCCCATCGGACTTGAAATGGTTTATAAATGCATGTGTGTGTGTTTACAATCTATAGTAATACATGACATGGACAAAATGTATATATATTAAATATACAAAAATCTGTTTCTTTTTTTATGAGCACTACATTCTTTTTAACTTAATTTTTTCGTCGATCCAAGATTCATTGTTTATACACCACACCCAGTGCTCCATGCGATACGTGCCCTCCTTAATACCCACCACCAGGCTCACCCATCCCCCTCCCCCCCTCCATAACCCTCGGTTTGTTTCTCAGAGTCCACAGTCTCTCACTGTTCATCTCCCCCTCTGATTTACCCCAATTCGCTTTTCCTTTCCTTCTCCTAAAGTCCTCCATTTTATTCCTTATGTTCCACAAGTAAGTGAAACCATATGATAATTGACTTTCTCTGCTCGACTTATTTCACTCAGCATAATCTCCTCCAGACCCATCCATGTTGGTACAAAAGTTGGGTATTCATCCCTTCTGATGGCTGAGTAATATTCCATTTTATATATGGACCACATATTCTTTATCCATTCACCTGTTGAAGGGCATCTTGGCTCTTTCCACAGTTTGGCTATTGTGGACATTGCTGCTATGAACCTTGGGGTATATTTGGCCCTTCTTTTCACTACATCTGTATCTTTGGGGTAAATATCCAGTAGTGCAATTGCAGGATCATAGGGTAGTTCAAAATTCTGTTTCTGATTGTGAGTCTGCTCACGAGGCCAACAGTTTCTCTCTGTTCAGGATCTTTCTCTCTATGAGGCCAGTCATGATGATACATTTGTCAAGTACACCAGAGAAATCCTGGGAATGGATGTATTGCCAAGACTTTCTCTTTTAGTGGTGACATGGAGCCTCTACCTCAAAGTATTCTTTGTTTTAAAATTCTGACATGCTTTGTGATCTTCATGATGCTAGGTTCTTTACTAATAGGCTCCTTATATTTGAGAAGCTGCCAAGAATACTAATAACTGCCAAACTCAATGTCTCTAGAATGGATGATTCAATTTTATCATGAGTCATACTGACTAATAGGCTAGCCCACAGTCCTCGTGGCCCTAACCATGTCCAGCTCAGCCTGTGGTCAGTCCTGACTTTATGCAAGAGGGGTGCAAACTTTAACCTCACATTCTAGAAGGTAGGCTCAGTCACCCTTTCTGGACCTTCTCTGCAGCAAGATCTGATAATGAGGAATCTGGATGCTGAGAAGTTTGCCTTTCCAACCTGCTAACTTCTCTACACTTAAGGGTTGAAGCTCTGCCACGCTCTTGCCAATCTCCCTTCAAGGAACAATCTAAACCATGAACTTCTCACAAGCTTCTCCATATCTTTTGCCTATCTAAGTTCTTGTTGGACCCCAGAATGTCACCATCTACCAGAATTCCACGTGGGGATACCCTGCCACTTTGTTATAACGGACCACCCCAGTACTCATTCCTGATCTATGGAGAAGCCTTGCCCTGCTACCTAGTCTGCTGACTGCATTTTTTTTTCTTGGCACCTGTTCCCTGATGCTTATGTCCCCAGCCCCTCCCAGGCTGCCTTTTCCACTGTAGTTAACCATAGTTAACTGGGTTATGCCTGGCCATATCCCAAGATATGCCAGCAATTGATAGATCACACTTTTGGAGCCAGAAAATCTTATTAGACTGAAATGTTAATTAGGATAGGAACTTTTGGAATGTAGCAGCAGGCAGAGCCATCAAGGTTTGGACAGTTGGGAATGTGGAAGCACCACATTAGAGAATTACTCTCCAATATAAAATATGAAAGGAGGTGCCTCAAACTGAGGGGAAAAAATTAACGGCGACTGATTTTACAAAGTCTGGAAGTTTTATAAAATTTCTTTTTGTTGTTTTCTTGTTTGTTTATATTTTAAAATTATTTCTAATTGCTGTGAAATACACTTAATATAAGGCTGGCCATCTTAGCCATTTTTAAGTGTACAGTTTAATGGCAATAGGTACATTCACATTGTGCAACCGTGGCCATCCTCCATCTCCACTTCATTTTGCAAAAGCAAAACTCCACACCCATTAAATACTAACCTCCTTTTTCCTCCCTCTCTCCATCCAGTCCTTGGCACCTGTCCTACTTTCTGTTTCTGTGAATTTTGCTACTCTAGGTATTTCATGTAAGTGGAATCATACAGTATCTGTCTTTTTGTGACTGGATTATTTCATTTGGTATAAAGTCTTTAAGTTTCATCCATGTTTTAGCATGTTTCAGAATTTGCTTCTTTTTTAAAGCTAAAAAATAGTCCATTGTATACATACACCAGATTTGTTTATCCATTCGTCCATAGATGGACACCTCCTGGTTGCTTCTACCACTCAGCTATTGTGAATAGTGCTGCCATGAAAATGGTATATGAATAATCTTTGAATCCCTGTTCCATATTTTGGGCTATATCCCAAAATTGAATTACTAGGTCATATGGCAATTTTATTTTTAATTTTTAAGAAACCATCGCATCTTCCATCCTGGTGGCACCATTTTACATTCCCATGATCAGGGCACACGAGTTCCAGTTTCTCCACATTCTCTTCAATGTCTGCTATTTTCTACATGATTTTTTTTTTTAGAGTAGCCATCCTGAAGGGTGTGAGGTGATATTGCTTTATTTTTGTTTTCTTTTTTTCATAAATCATCTAAGTTTTCATTCTCTAAAAAGATTTACAAAAGATTTACTCAGTCCACATAGCTTATTTGACTCTTAATTTGTACATTTAATGGTAAGCATGTTGCCCACTGGATTCGTACAGTTCTCCTGGCATACAGTAGAATCACACATTCCCACCCCCTTGAAGTTAGGTGGGAACACACACTTGCTTTTGTGAAGATCTCGTCAGTCCCCTCCCCACAAATTGTTCAAGATAAATGATATCACCCCTTTATCCTCACTAATTTGTAGTCTGATAGGTAATTCTAACTACAAAGTACTTCTTCTATCCAAGTATAGAGTTGAGTGATGGCATCATCAATAGTGATTTGGTAAAAAAATGAACTCAAGATCTCAATGAGTATTTGATTTTGTTTTCCTGATTTATTTATATGAAAGTATCTATAAGTTTGTTTTTACTTTGCCCTCCTTCAGAATGCTAGTAAATTTATTTTCAAAGAAGATGGCATATTTTGTAGATATGCAAAACATTAAAGTTTTAAGGTTTCTGAGACTTTTTAAGGGGTACATAAGTCCTAGAAATATAGAATGATCATAATCCACAGTAGTCATTTCTCAAATTGTTCCACTACCAAAATATTTCAAGAAATAGATATGTTATAAAGCAAATTACCAGTGAAACATCTCTAAATCATTGTATTTCACATAAAATGTAATCTAATAAGAATATGGAGCAATTAAAAATGAGATTCTATTTCATTAATTTAATTATGAATGTAAAACACCCATATTAATTCCATGTTATCCCAATAATTTTTTAAGCTCTGCTATGTTTTTTTTAAATGCCCCTTAATTACATAGAAGTTGAACAGGTTATATTCATGAAGTAATTTTTTTCATCATTACCCTCTTGATATTTTTCTGGTTTCATGTGAAACAAAATCTATTCCATATGCTGAGAATGTTTTTCTTTATATAATCGTCTCAGTGCTACTCATCCTTCAAGGCCCAGCTCAAATCTTCCCTGACTAGAAAATAATCTGCCAGAGGGCAGGTATTCTTGTCAGTATTGTTTAGTGCTATATGAGCATTACTTAGAAAAGTACCTTGTGCTAGGAAGTACTCTACACATGTACACTGAATAAAGGATAAATGAGTAAATGAACTAATTAATATCCTAGATTTTATTTCTCATTCCCTCCTCTAAACTTCTACAAGTATGTGGACTCAGTCCATATAACTTATTTGACTCTTAATAAGTACATGTGGTGACCATTTGTGTTGCTCACCAAATATGTACATTCTCCTAGCATATGATAGAATCACACTTTCCCACCCCTTAAAGTTAGGTGTGAATATGCACTTGCTTTAGACAATTAGCAGAGGTGACAAGTGTAACATCTAGGAAGAAGCTCTAAGAACCATTCAGTAGGGGGTGCCTGGGTGGCTCAGTCATTAAGCGTCTGCCTTCAGCTCAGGTCATGATCCCAGGGTCCTGGGAGGGAGCCCCACATCGGGGCCCCCACTCAGCGGGGAGTCAGCTTTTCCCTCTCACTCTGCCTGCTACCCCCCTACGTGTGTTCATTCTCTCTCTGTCAAATAAATAAATAAAATCTTAAAAAAAAATAAAAGAACCATTGGGTAGATTCAACACCTTCCCTTTCTCCTGCTTCAGTGATTACAAAAATATCAGTAAGGTGCCCTCATTAGTCTGGGTTCCTGAGGGACTGCAATGAGCAAAGCCCCCAAGCCAATCTGTAATGGCCATGTAGAAGAACTGAGAAATCACCTCTGTTGTTATAATCCTCCAAAATATGGGGATTATTTGTTTCTGCAGTATAGCCTAGCTATTTCTGGCTTGTACACATTTTGCTCCTGTTTTTCTCTGTTAATTTGTGTCTTCTCTCTCCAGTTGGATCCTAAGCCCTTTGAAAGAAGTAACTATGCCTTGTAGCCCTTCGATTTCCCTTTTTCTAGGGCTGCAAACATGTAGACACTTTATGAATGTTTACTGATGGTGGGTGGTGGTGATGATGATGATGATGACAATGACAATGATGACAATGGTATTAGCAGAGAAGAAGATCAATGACGTGAAGTCAATATCAGATGTGCTTAGATTTTGAGGCAACCATTTTAGCATCAGTATTCTTGATTTGACATGCCCAGTTAGAAACAGACTTAAGATTGTCATGCTTTTGAACTTACAAACTATGTACATTTTGCTCATATTTTCTATGTACCCTAGAAGCCTATCGAACAGACACTGATTTGTAAACCATGCTGAGATTCTATGCATATTAATTTTCATATTAAATTTGATTGCTGGCTATTTATCATAACTGGAGATTGTGATTAAAAAGTACTCTTCCATAAGCATGCTTTCAACCTGTCACTTACCTGGTTTAAAACATATTTTCCTCTTAGTTTTTCTTTATAATGCTAGTATCATGCTGGATATTTTGCAGTCTCTGTAGTGGCTTCAAGGCTACCTCTGTTCCAGTTTCAATGACTGTCCATTCTGAAACTATCCTCGTAGCAAATGAAAAAACAAAGCCATCCCTGGAGTTTAGCTTTGGGTGACCCTAGATGGTTTGACATGTCATGGATAATTAACCCCCTGGAAACAAATAAGGACTTCCTATAATAAGTCATTTGTACAATCTCAAACAGAGGATTATGGTAGCATTTGCCACATTTTCCTATAAAAACAACTGAGCCCAAATCTAATTTATTATTGGATTGTGTAAAGTATGATTATTCTGTTGGGACTACTTCCTTAAGATTACTTAATCCCAACAATTTACAGGGCACCTAAAGATTGCTCCACATAAGAATGAAGAAGAAATGAGGTCAATTGTTCTGCTTGTTCTCCCCTAGCATGGATTATCATCCTCTCCCCTCTCACATCAGGTTCACTTCACAGTCATCAATACCACTGATACAGGCTCTTTGTCTTCCACTGTTCTATTTTCACTTTTTCTCATAGTCCCAGACTTGGAATTTCCCCTCCCTCCTGACCTTCATCAGTATTTCAACCTCTCATCCTTTCTCTAATTACAGTGCATATCTTCAACATTGATTCTGTATCTCTGTTCTCATTTTCTCTTTCTCTAAGTGCTTTTGAGAAAGAAGATAATTGAGGCATGTCACTAAGAGATCACTATCTTCTGCTGACACTGAACGTCTCCCCAGATGGATGAATGAGTAAAGTAATGCTCAGAATAAAGACAAGAAGAGGTAGTGGAAGATCAAATAGAGGAGAGATGGAGGGTGGAGTTCATTTTGTAGAGTCTGATTGGTAGAGGCTGTTGAATTGCATTTAGAGTTCAATAAATATGTTATGGAGTATGGTAGAGACAGGGTTTTAATTTATCTTTGAAAGCTGGAAGTACACTAAAGCTGCCACCAATTATCTGTCTCTGTAACACATTTCCTTTCAATGAAAATAATTAGTAGAATGGACCACTTATTTATTATAAATAAGTACTATATTAGTTATGGTTCTCCAAAGAAACAGAACCAATAAGATATATATGGATATATATATAATTTATTATAGGAATTGGCTCACAGGGCTATGGAAACCAAGAATTCCTACAATCAGTTTACTGTCCACAAGCTGGAAAACCAAGAAAATCATTGGTACAACTTAGTCTAAATCCAAAGGCCTGAGAATCAGGGGACCAATGGTGTAAGTCCTAGTCTGAGTCCTGAAACCTAGGGGTACAGATGTCCAAGGGCAGGAGAAGGAGGTATCAGCTCAAGAACAGAGAGGGCAAATTGGCCCTTCCTAGGGTTTTTGTTCTTTTCAAGCCCTCGATGCATTGGATGATGCCCATTCACATAGGTGAAGGTTATCTTCTTTATTAAGTCTACAATTCCAAATGCCAATCTCCTCTGGAGACACTATCACAGACACCTCCAAAAATAATATTTTACCAGCCATCTGGGCATCCCTCAGCCCAATCAGGTTGACACATAAAATTAACCACCACGTGGAGCAAAAATCTATACATTATTTGTGAAATCATCATTAAACTGAAGAAATTGCAACTTGAAATGGATATTCCCACTGTCAGTCATCCTGGTATGAGAATGAGTTAGCCTATGATAGAGGAGGGAAGGAAATTCTCTTTCTGAGACTATACTGTAATGTAGGAAGCTGTCTGGGTATGCTCTTTGGAGGAAGTGTCCCCTCCATGCCGAAGTCTAATGGAAGTTTCCTTTAATACCTCTTGCTGAGACCGATCTGAGCTCATGACCCTTAGGAGCACCCTTCTAGCAGCAGTGCCTGTTACTCTATGCTGGATGTCTGTTTATCGCCACCACAGCCTGGTCTTTGCTGGGCTGTGAGGTCTAAAGAGAGCAAGCAACCAGAATCCCTGCTCAAAGCAACAAGCATGGGGAAGCAGAGCAGCTTGAGGAAGCCAGACCCAACTTAGACTGGAGGATTTGTGGAGTGCCAGTGAGCTGGGATTCAACAGATCACATACCTTCTTCCTCCAGGATGTCCAGAAAATCTTAGAAGTAAATTCAGTAGGGAAGTGGGTTTCCTATGGTCCATGAAATGGTGCTTCATTGCAAACTGGATATTAAAGGAATAAGGTCGTCTTTTCTTAGCTGAGCTCTGGGAATATATTCCCTGGACACAGTTTTCATCATCTGACTCTTATGCCTCAAACAGCCAAAAGCTCCCTGCTTCTTCTAAAATCAAGCTGATATTTCACTGCTTGATTTTTCCTTTGCGAAAACCCTTCCCAACCAGTGAACTTATTCCCACTTCCTTGACCAGAAGATTTCTATCTCAAGGGTAGACTCCCTGCTTATTACCCACCTTGTTCATCCTGGCTTTTACCTTTGCTCATTTTGTTTACACCACCTGAAACTGTGTGCTGAGCAACTTATCCCTTGATTTAGCCACTGTCTTGAATTATGAGTTAAGAGTCTTAGGGGCACCTGTGTGGCTCAGTTGGTTGAGCGTCTGATTCTTGGCTTTGGCTCAGGTCATGATCTCATGGGTTATGGGATTGATCCCTGCATCAGGCTCCTGACTTAGTGGGGAATCTGCATGAAAGATTCTCTCCTGCTCCCCACCCCCCTGCTCACTCTCTCTCTAAAAATGAATAAATAAATCTTAAAAAAAAGTTTTATATCCATTTGATTCTTCAATTAGATGACAAGCTCTTCCAGGGAAGAGGCAGTGTCTTTATTCTTTGATATTCCTTATTGTACCTAGCACAAGTCCAGGCACCTTACAGGGCCCAATTTAACACATTTTTATTAAATCTTGAAGAAGAGGCTAGGAATCACTAATCTATAACCTGTTCTTATAACTAGTACACAGTGCCCTTCTTCCTGAATCCCATGAAGAGTTAGTGTTTTCCAATGCCACTATAACAACTGGCTACAAACTTGGTGATTTCAAAGAACAGCAATTTATTCTTTCACAACTCTAGAGGCCAGAAATCCAAAAGCAGTTTCAAGGCCAAAATCAAGGTGCGAGCATTGCCACTCCTTCTGTAAGTCCTGGTGAGAATCTGTTCTTTGCTGCTTCCAGCTTCTCATGGTGGCCAGCACCCCTAGGTTTATTGGCCATGTCACTCCAATTGTTACCTCCCTGGTCACATTGTCTTCTCCTCTTCTGTGTGTCAAGTCTCCCTCTGTCTCTCCTTTATAAGGACACTTGTGATTGCTTTTAGGGTCCTCCTGGTCAATCCAGGATAATTTGCTCATCTCAAAACCCTTAATTTAATCATATCCACAAAGATCCTTTTTTCATGTAAGTAACATTTACAGGTTCCAGGGCATGGGTTTAGGGCATGGTATATTTAGGGGTCACTATTCACTCTATTCTGAGTCATAATTTCAAGAGTATTCTTAAATTAAATAATTAAATAAATATAAGAACAATGAAAAAAGACAATATTGAACAAATATCAACAAATGAACAAATGAACTTCTCAATTCAGTAATGGCCAGTTTACACACACACACAAACACACACACAAGTTTGTGTGTCAGCAAAAGTATTTCCTATTGCTTCTTCAGTTTCCATATAGACTATCTTATATACAGATAAACAAGAGAATTATAATACATAGGGCATCTAATAGACACTATCAACATGACAGAAAGAAAGGTTTGGTCCTATGTACAGACAGATTTCTTTATAACTAAAGTATTTTGAAACTCCACCCAATAAAAATAACATTTAAGGTTAATACGTGTTAAAGAAACATCTGGACAAGTAGCCTGAGAAAAGACTTGAATTTGCAAATGTTTCTACCAAATTATAATCTTACTCCACTATTTCCTTCTAAACCCCATGAGGAATTAAGAAATAATGTGAGATATAATTCTAATTCCCAACATTTGTATAACAGTGTGTAATTTCCAAAGCTCTTGGTATACCTAACCCAACTTACTCTCACCAAAGCTGGTGAAACGGACAGAGTATTATTTCTCCCAGACTTCAGATAAACAAATAGATTCAGAGAGTGAATGACTTGCTCAAGAAAACCTGGCCAGTAGTTGTCAAACATTAGCAATGACTCAGATGTCTTACTTTCAAGTCAGTATTAACTTCAGGTATACAGTATTAAATCCAAAATAGAAATGACAGTAATAAATGTAATCCTTAATTGAGAGATGTATGAACTGACACCTAAGAGAGGGTTCTCTGCTAATAAGATGTTTGTCTTGTTGGGACTCTGGCAGCTCTTCACTCTACCAATCTGCCTCTTCCACATTTGTCCAGGTCTACTTCTAAACTGGCCCTAAACTAAATCCAAATCTAGGGACATTCCTGACATACAAAAATCTTGGCAGAAAGACCAGCAATCTGGTTTTTATCTTGGTAAGCTTAGTTTAATGATCATAACTTGGAAATCGACTTTCAGTCATTCAAATGATATTATTTATTGATCCAAAAATATACATAAGGCATTATGTCAGTTGTTTTAAAGAACCTCAAAAAAGCACCCATCACCCACTCTCTCATCCTTCCAAACATTTATTCATTTAATATTAATTGATCATCTTCTATGGCCAGCCCACTGGAATCAAGGATGAACAAAATATGGTTTTTACTATTGAAACTCACAATACAATGAGGGGAAGAGACATATTAACTAACCAGTAAAATAAAGTATGATAAACCCATCATTGGAGTTGTATGGAAGGGTCAGGAAGGCATTTTCAGAAGTCCTTCTGAATTGTATCCTTCAGACCAAATGGAGTCAGCAGGGCGAAGGAAGGGTAAGAGAGTAGCAGAGGTCACATGAGCAAAGTCCAAGAGCCCAGATACAGCATAGTGTGCATTAGCCTTGCTTCTGCATCACCAGGAGCAACATCTCAAATCCCATCTTTCAACCTTCTGCCACTGTAGGCTACCAAGCGAGAGCCATAGTCACGGGGCCAACCCTGGGCAAGGCCATCTTATTGGTAGCAGGGGCTACTATGTAGTGTTTTTTATCAGATGAGTTGTGCAGGACCATACATTTGAATTTGTAGCCCTGCTTTAAGTGAAGAAAAGAGAAGGGAGAATTGACTTTTCAAGCTCCACCAGTCCCAGGGGGAGTGAGGGATTCAAGAGCACCAACAACCTACCCAAAGGAGGAATCGAAGGGAAAGGGGAGGACCTAGAAAGATCATTCAGGAAGAAGCAAGAATTTCTAATGTCCAATGTTTTCAAGCCTCCCAGCATCCCAGCTGTTTGTCCTGGACTCTTTCCACCCTTCCTTTTCTCTTCCTGGTGGGGTGAGGCTAAGGACGGGGCAGGGGGATCACAACCCCTGGTGGTTGGAGTATAACACGAAGTGACCTGGGAGGAGGTGTGTGAAGGTTTGGAGAACTCAGGACTAGTATGCCCCTGACTCTGTGTTTCCTAGAGCTTAAAGTAAAAGGCAGAGTGTGGTAAGCAGTGAGGCTAGGGAAGAAGGCCCACGTGAGGTCCTGGGGGTCTTATCCGCTGTTCCTAGTAGTCTAGAGCAGGGCTGCCCAAATGCAAGCCACATATGTATATTTACATTTTGTAATAATCACATCAAAAAACAGCAAAAAGAAACAGATGAAATTAATTTCAAGACTATATTTTATTAATCTCGACATATCCAAAATGTCATCATGTCAACGTGTAATCAGTATTAAAAGTAATTGATTATATGTTTTATAAACTAGTTTGTTTTGTTTTGTTTTTGTACTACATGTCCAAAATCCATTGAGTATTTTACACTTAGGCACATCCCAGTTTTGATGGGCCACATTTCAAGTACTCAGTCACCACGTGTAGCTAGTAGACACCCTATGGACAGTGCAGACCTGGAATTTTTCCTGAAAGCACATGGAATCACAGAAGGGATTTAAGCATGGCAGTGGTGAGATCCTATTCATATTGCTCTGGCAGATTTGAGGAAGTCAACTTAAAGGAGAGAGGACTGGAGGCAGGAAGATGAGGTAGGAGACAATGACATAGAGGTACAGGTGAGGGATGACCGGGGTCTGAAGTAGGAGTGAAGAGGATGAGGGAAAGTGTAAGGGGCAGTGTTAGTGAGGATCCAGTCCTATTACCCTAGGTCTTTCAAACAGAAGGAAACAAACACAGTGAATTGATTACCTAGTGATGAAAATGATGAAAAGCCTAAGGAAGGACAATAATGCAATCCAGAAGCTAGTGAAAGCACAAGTCACTGTCACACTTAGGCTGAAAGACAAAGGAAGAGGTAGAGTCATCAGAGCCAGAAGCTCGGCCATCTGCTGGGAGTCAGAGTCATAGTGGGGCCGGCTGTCATAGAGCAAATCCTAGCAGGGGCAGAGTGAGAGGGTGAACTATCCTGCCTTCTCCCCTCCTCCTACCTTCCGGGCTTCCAATGGCACCTTTCATTGCCCCCAACCTCTTAGTTGAAAGGAAAATGTACTTCCTGCAGAATAGAAGGCAGGCCAGTAATGGTCCTGAGGACACATAGGTAAATAAGTGGTCAGGACAAGGAGACCCATTTTTTGTAAACTTTTCAGAGGCAAGTTGATGTAAGTTGAAGGATGTAGGTCAGACATTATACTGGGACCATATTAGGTGCTGAGTTTCCTTCTCTGTCCTATAGGACTACACTGGGAAGAAAGAGAATCAAAGTTGACCATTAGGTTGCCCAGACTCAGCAACCCCAAGCTGGTTGGATCTGCCCATACATCTCTCCCTTGAGAAGAGTCCTTTCTCAAGGTGACTTGTAATCCCTCACGTTAGTAGCTCTCTGCAGAAGACCCACCCTTCCAGTTGGCCTGATACAAACAAGACTTGTCTAATTCCATGCAGGGGCTCATACTGAAGACCTCACTTCCTCACACTAGCTTTGGCGACAAGGTGGTACTAAATGAGAGATCAAGAGAAGTAGATCTGGGTTTGAGACTGAAGGTCCAGTGTTAGAAATGTTGGTTTTGAGCCACTTCTAGGATGCAAAAGAAAGATGACTCAGCCTGAAACTCAAGGGAGAGATAATGGCTGAAGATATAATTTGGGGGTCCTCGGAATCCAGGGGACACTAAAACAGGAAGTTGATGAGATTACTCAGAGAAAGCATATAGAACGAGAGAAGATGCAGATAAGTAAGAATCTCAGGAACAGCAAAACAGAGGGCTGTTGACAGAAAGGATGTCCATAAAGGAAGCCAAAAGGGATGGCCAGAGAGGAGAACCAGGAGGGTGCCTAGTCACTGAAGCCAGGAGTGGACTCTTGAGTGAGTCTCAGTTCATTCCTTCCACAAACCTTCTGAGCTCCTTCTCCATGCCAGGCACTGTTCCAGATGCTGTGGATATAGCAGAGCAAATCCACAAAATCTCTGCCTGAGAGGATTTACACTCCAGTTTCAGTGTAGCAAAAAGGGCCAGCTAGATAAAGACTGAAGAGAGTCCACTAGACTGAAACTTAACATGGCTTTGGTGGAACAATCAGTGAAATTCTTTGGTGAGTAGTTCCACCAGTGATAAGCTCAGAAGACAGATCGCTATGCCCTGAGCAAATGGGAAGTGATAGTGGGTACAAAGTGTTCTTTTGAGAAGACGTAGAAAATGGAAGGGGCCATGGCGCACCTGATAGAGGGTAGCACAAGTTCAAATGAATGTTTGTTTTCCTTTGGCTAAGAGAGTCTTGTATGCTTTGATGGGCTAGCCATTAGAGAAAGGAAGCCTGGATACAGGCTTGTACTCTTTGAATACAATTCAAAGAAGTTGAAGATTTGAAGAGGACACTTGATGGAGCCAGGTTCTGAAGCAGATGGGAAGGGAGACTCTCAAAAAGTCTTGCAAGCCAAGGACATCTTAAGGTACAGGTAGGAGGAAGCCTTTCTTTTCTTTTCTAATTTTATGTATTTGAGAGACAGAGAGAGAGCACAAGCAGGGGGCGACGGGCCAGGAGAGGGAGAAGCAGATTCCCCGCTGAGCGGGGAGCCTGATGCAGGGCTCGATCCCAGGACCCTGGTATCATGACTGGAGTAGAAGGCAGAGGCTTAACTAACTGAACCACCCAGAAGCCCCAGGAGGAAGCAGTTCTGGTACTATTCCCTTTTCTAGGGACCACTAAAATAGCACTCCAATTCAAAAGAACCTAAGCATAGCATACACGTTTCACTGAGTGTTAGAGGGGCAGAGAGAAGCTTTTTCTACCCTCCTCCTTCACCCCTCTCTGTGCTCTCCACCCTGCTCCACTCACCGACCCAGTCCTGTCTTAGTGGCTAACACACAGGCACAGACAGGACCCAGAATGGCCTCCCCAGACCGTTCAGGGCCCCGCTTACCACAACCGTCTGCCTAATCATGTTTTTATTTAGGAACGGGAAAGAGCAAAACTGCCCGGGTACCAGAGGTGCTCAGGATTCTGGCAGCAGCTTGTTCTGCAAGGCCTGGCGTGCAGCTGCAGGGGAGCAGGCAGCACCGGGGCATCACGCAGAGCAGAAGGGGGGACTTCTGTGTGGAGCACTGACCTGGACTTCGGGGTGGAGCACTGACCTAGGAGGCTCGCAGACACAAGGCAGTCCCCCGCCTCTGGGACATCCTTCCCTAAAGAAGTTTGCAGGCTAGCTTGAGCAGGTTTAGAAGGAACAGAGAAGGCTGCACCTGACCCCTCACCCCCACTCCCAGCCCCTCACCTGCTCCACCTCTTTGCCTCACTGCGTCTTTCTCATGAAGACAGGACTGATTTTAAAGCATTGGTGTCAGGTGCGTTGATCTTTGCTGACGGCAGGTGCAGCAGGGAGGCCCCTGGCTGCCTGGCTCCGTCCACAGGGCAGAGACCTTGCCGAAGGCACCGCCCTTCCTGGCTTTCCCGGGATCAACACACCAGCACGTGTTCCATGCGATTTCAGTGCATCAGGCTCCCGGAGCTGTCCAGGACACATTTACAAAGCTTTTTCCTTCCTGACAGAGGAGTCAAAACAAACTCCATCATCCTGGGACAGTGATGTCAGCCTCTTGCCACACACCTGAGGTTGCCGCCAAGTCCTAAAACTATAATCGTCTAAAAGAATATAACAGAAAATCTCTAAAGGACATAGAAAAGAGGAAAGCTAGAAGTGTGTGGGTGTGTGTTTTTATATATCTGTATATATCAGTATTATATACATACAGAAGCATGCAGACATATTCCAATACATGTGGATATGCGTACACACATGTATATTATGCAAACACATATATTTACGGAGATGTGAGTGTGTGTATGTATACTGGTATATGCAGATAGATAAATAGATAGATTGATTCAAACACACCCACACACCTAAATAATAAATGTGCACTAGGAAAGTAAAAAATAGTTGATTTCATTCAAGTACTCATCTACCTTAAACAGAATAGAAAATGGGAGTTGGGGTTTTTAAAAAATTACTTCTAATGTAGTTTGTTTGTCGTTACAAAACAACCAGATGGAAAGCAGTCTGGGAAAAAATCTGTTTCATCACTGGAGTGAACAAACACAATTAGAATGCTAGAAACATTAAATCTCATGAAACTGAACAGAACAGGGACTTTTTTTTTTTTTTTGAATGGCGATCAGATGAATTACAGCTACCTAAACTCAGTAATCTCTTGAGACTCAATATTCCTTAGAGCATCAGCTGCAGGCAAAAGAAAAAGAGCTGGCTAATTTGAAGTCAGTCATTAATATTCATTTTTTAACTTGCTACAGCTGTAGGGACTGGGTCTGTCATCTTTACTTCCCATGTGGCAATGCATTTCTTTTGAAGAAAGCAGGATTGGCAAGTTTCCCTTACTCACTTGCTCATTCATTCATTCATTCATTCATTTTCTTCTTAAAAGAAAAAAATCCCTAGAGTGCTTTTCAAGTGACTTTTGAGCAATCTGACCTGAAACTAGTAGACATCTACTTATCATTACTGTACAATTTTTTAAAGCTGTGTGAGTATTTTAAGTACGATTTTTATTGATTACATTGCAAGTACTGGGAGTATTTAAAAAGAGGAACCGTAGAATAATTCTTGCCATCCATTTCAATAGAAGTCTAGAATTAGTGCACGTAGAAAGAACATTGAGCAAAATGTTCTTTAATTTTTTAACCAAATCATATTTTTACTATCAAGTTCACTTTTAATAAATATGTATTTTATTTAAAAAAATAGAAAAAGAATAAAAAAATAGAAAAAGATCTAGTATCCTACCATGCTCATATAATCACGTTAAACATTTGAATTTTCTCATATCTTTTTTCATTTGTGTAGATTGCTGCTAATTGTTATCAAGCTATATTAATGTTTTATTCTGCTTTTTAGACTTATTATTAGCTCCCTGATATTTTTCTTATGTTACTATATAGTTTTTCTTTCTATAACTGTAGTAAAATAGACATAACACAGAGTTGACCACCTGAGCCATTTTGAAGCGTACAGTTCAGTAGTGTTATCATACTCACATTGCTATGATAAAAGGGTCCAGAACTCTTTATCTTGCAAAACTGCAACTCTGTTCCTCCTGCCCTCCAGCCCCTGAGAACCACCTTTCTACTTTCTGTCTCTATAAATGAAACTACTCTAAGGACCTCATGTAAATGGGATCATGCAGTAAGTGTCTTTTTGCAACTGGCTTATTTCATTTAGCATAATGTCCTCCAGGTTCATCCATGTCGTTCCATGTGTCAGGATTTTCTTTCTTTTTATTGGTGCACTACATTTTGTTGATCCATTCACTGTTGATGGATGTGGGTTGCTTCTACCCTTTCGCCATTGTGAGTAATGCTGTTGTGCATGTGTGTACAAATATTTGTTCAAGGCCCTGCTTTGGGTGTATAACCAGAAGTGGAATTGCCAGATCATACATTAATTCTATTTTTGGTTTCCTTAGGAACTTCTACACCATTTTCCATAATGACTGCCTATTGTACACTTCCACCAACAGCGCACAGGGTTGCAATTTCTCCACATCTTCACAAACACTTGTTATTTTCTCGATTTTGTTTTCATAGTAGCCACCCTAGTGAGTGTGAGGTAGAGTGTATATTATCCTTAATGAGCACTTTGAAAGACTATATAATATGCAGTCTGGTATATATATAAAATAATTTACTTACCCATAACCCTTTTGTTAAATCTTAACATTTTCCCCCTATTATAAATAACATTTTCCCCCCTATTATAAATAATATTGTGGCAAAGATCTTCAGTATATACTTTTTCCATATTTTAGATTATCTCCTTTGGGTAGATTCCCAGAATTAGACTTACAGGTTTACATTGAATAAATCTTTATTGTTATTGATACATTTTACTTTAATAATTTTTCCTGTTAAGTACTGATTAGCATTGAAATAGTTTGCAGGACTACCTGGGATCTTTCCAAGTGGTTTCTTTTCTTTCTTTCACCTATGCCCCAAACAGCATATCACACACGAATAGATTGCCTAAAGCAATACTTTGTTTTTCCTGACACTACCACCAGAATTTCTCTTTTAAAACACAAAGTTTGGGGTGCCTGGTTGGCTCAGTTGAAAGAGCATGTGACTCTTGATCTTGGGGTCATGAGTTCAAGCCCCCCATTGGGTGTAAAGGTTATGTACATAAATAAAAACTTAAAAAACAAACAAACACAAAGCTCATGTAGTTGATCCCTAGTCTCCCAAGATTCTGTGTTTGCAAATTTGCCTAATGACTAAAATTTATTTGCAACTCCCAAATCAGTGCTCCTAGTGCTCTCCCTGACATTCATGGACACGCAGAGTGGTGAAAAATCTGAGTCACTTGACGTGTACGTTCCCCGCTGAGGTCAAGGCTCATACTATCCATGAGTGCCCTTTCCACAGTATTTAGTGTCATGTTTTTCACGTTTGTGTGCTTTTTGTTGGTGATTTCACTGTTGAACATGGCCTCTGCGTGTAGAACGGAAGGGCTTTGTAGTCTTCCTAAACATAAGAAGGCTGTGATGTGCCTCGTGGAGAAATTTTATGTGTTGGATAAGCTTCATTCAGGCATGAATTGCAGTGCTGCTGGCTGTGAGATCAATGTTGTGAGTGAACCATATACATTAAATAAGGTGTCTTTTACAGAAACACACACTAACCAAAGTTATGTACTAAGCAGTTGAGGCATGCGTTATGACCAGACTCTCAGGGATCGAACCCCGTACCTTCCCTAGGAGGACCCGTTCAGTGCTCGCCAACTCAGTGTTACTGGCTACTCATAAAGCATAACTGCCACAAAGAGTGAGAACTGACTGTATTTGTATGCTTTGTCTAAAAGGCTTTAGAAACTCCTCATTATTATAGGTTATATTCCTAAATTTGTCATGTAAGGCCTACACCTTTATGCCCTAAATGAATTCTTTAACCGTATCTTCGCCTAATCCCCTGTGTGAACTTCTGTTGCTGAGAAAGATTCACCCACGATTGTGAGACAGACTTTAGTTCTGCCAACAGAAAGCTATCTGGTAATAAAAACAAATTCTACTTTGAGATAAAATCCTACAGCAAAACGGCCCTTATTTCTGAGGTACCTTAGAAAAAGGCTCTTACTCTTTTGTTTCTTTTGGCAGCACCCTGTCACGGTCTTTGTTTCTAGAAAAGTGTTTTGTCGTTACCATGTTACAGCCTCATTTGGGGTCCTAGAGCCACGTTGGGCTCTGTCATTCACAGCCATGTGAGCTCCTAGCACACTGATGCAGCTCTGACCCTCTCCCAGAGCGTACTCAGCCCCGCGGGCAGAGATGCTTCCAGAAAGCATAGCTACATAGTGGTATCGCAGAGTGGAGCCTTGGCAGGTGGGTACTAACATTTTAAATCAGCTTTCAGAGGTGTTTTGGCACTAAAGATTGACGATCATGGGGTTGGACGTGTATTCAACTCCATGTAGATTTATTGCTCTAATGTCAACCTTTTCTATCACCCCAAAGCTTCAGTAGTCTGATATGTCTTTCCAGCCTGCATGGATGGCAGTGTTGAGGGAAATAAACAGAAGGTAGCCTCCACATGCACCTCTCGGCAGACGTCAGTGCAGAAGGAGCATCATTGCGCCGAGTAGCACGGGGATCCCGGAGCTCTGGGGGATGAGTGGCAGCATGGACGTCGGCAGCGGCAGGAAGGACGCGAGGGGCAAGACAAGCACCTGCTTGGTGGACCAGGCTCCGGAGCAGACAGATGCAACAAACGTGCTTCCCCAGATGTGCTTCGGGCTCAGGCTTAGATCTGGGCTATGGACCATGTCCGGACATGCCACTGCAATGGAGCCCGACTGCCTACGTGGTGAAGTCCTAACTTCTTCAGCCTCAAAGTCATAAGCTCGTGCCAGACCCCTTTCCTCCACCAGTTCCTTCCACCCCACCCCGACCCTCTCTGTTCTCCAGCCCAGCACTTTCTTTCCAGCCTCGGTCCCTGAACCTGTGGGGGTTACACTTCTCTTTTTCTCAGTGGTCATTCCCTCTGAACTATCGTCTCTGCTAGGCCCTCCCAGACCCACTCAGATGGACACAGGGTTACCCGCACTCTCCTGGGTTCTCCTATTGTACCCTCTTATCCTGACTCTAGAAATCCCTGTACTGGACTATGAGCGTGAGTGTCTGTCTGCCTCCTCAGCCAGCCTACGGGGCTCACTGAGAGCGGTCCTTCTCCTGTTTGGGTCTCTCATGTCAGCCCGGTGCCTGGCCTGCGGAGGCGCCCATGTGTGTGTCCTGATGATTACATGAATGAATGCGGGGACATATATTTGAGATGTTAATTGAGGTACTTTGGTCTCAGGGGTCGGAAGTTCCCTGTTAATGACTGGCAGGCTCAGAAGGTGGAGTTCCTTCTAGAGTTAGTGGATAAGTAGGTGGCAAGACTTGCTGTTCTAGGGAAGAAGGCAATGACATGAGAGAAGTTCCGATGAGACACTAAAAGGAAGTGGACGGCCCACTCCATCCAGCCCAGTGGAGAGAGGGAAGGAGAGATAGATGAAAGTCTGGGAGCCAAACACTTAGTCAGGGGTGTTTTGACTTTCCTTCAAATAAAATCCCGAAGAAGAAGGTCCTGCTAGTTGTGGGGAAACAGAAAGCAGAGGGATCTTGTGTATCACTCCCCACTTGGAACTGTGGAAGGAGACACACAGGGTGTCCCCAAGCACTTAGCAGGCACCCACGCTGAGGGAACGTGCTCTGATTGGTGGTCCTGAGGCCCCGCTCGTCCTCTGTAGCTGCAAGGTAACTGCCATGATGATCACAGAAGAAATGGTGAGGCTACTTCTACACAGAGGCCATGGCATGGACAACGTAAGCCAAAGGCCCAGTGCAGAACTCGGCTAAGACATGGAGGAGTTCACAGTAGCAGCAGGAGCAGAGGTGAGGTTCAGTCTGCAAGGGAGGACCACCAGGCCCTGCCAAGCCAAGAGAACAGGCCACAGATCAGCAGCCCCGGGCTTCAGCTGCAGACACCAGCAGAGCCCTGTGACCAGGGGGACACCTGGAGGACTTTTGTCATGTCTAGAAGGCCTGAGAAATCTGTCTGAGAGCACCAACTGGTATCCATATCTGATCATAGTTACTGCTTTGGGAAGAGCAGGGATCGGGGAAGAAATCTAAAAATGCAGTATTTCTGTGTAAAAGAACAAGTTAAATCATTAAAAGCAATTAGGGTATATATTTACCTGGCCAGATGGGAGTTTCTACCTCAACTTTATCCAAAGTGAGAACCTGGGAGGAGGATTGGCCAGCTAAATGGAGAACTATATTTGAGGGGCACGTGGATTGCTGTATGCTGAATGAATTTTTCAACCCTACTATTAATGAAAAAAAAATACATAAAAGAGAAGGAATCAGGTAAGTACATCAGGTGAAAAAGGCACCTAGCAGTAGGAACAGGAATGGTGTTCTGGAGTTTTCTGTGCTATCTTGTCCAGTAATATGCCTCTTGTTTATCCATCCACACTCTCTTCTTTTGTGAGAAATGTGTACTTCCTCAGAACACTGTGAAGAGACGAAATCAAGCAACTTGAACCCTGACTCTGGGTGTAAAAGTCAGCTACTGCTGCTGCTGCCCATCACATAGAATTTGTCTCCTGCTGATACCTTCCGGAGCCCTGTATGTGCACATGTGAGTGCGTGTGTGTGCGTGTGCATGCACGTGTAGGTATGTGTGCACACACGCCACTTGTATCCATCTTTGGGCTGGAGGGGCCTCAAGGAATCAAAGTCCAACATTCACGGTTTACAGTGAAGGAGATGGAAGGTTTGCCACCCTCATAATGTGAGTAGACACGGACTGAACAAGCCCCGACTGATACCACGAACTCTCCAGTCTAACCTGCCGGCTCTGCTTCCCAGTTCATATGTTTGGCTCTTCTGGCCTCTCTAGCAAGACTTCCAGATTGATGCCAAAACGCAAGTGCGGACTCCTTTGGCCCTCTGCTCTATGCAGCTTCTCCGCCTGACTTCTGAGTCTGGCTCTTAGGGGGACCTTGCCATCTGTGTGAGAACGCCAGCACTGGCCGCTGTAGAGTAAGGAAGGACACCGGCTGCTTCCTTTTCCTCCAAAGCCTCTCAACTGCTCACCTGGTAACTGACGACTTCCTTCTGTCCAGCCCACCATCTCCTACCCTACCAGACATGCACAGCTTCTCCTGCATTTCTCTGGCCATGACTGGCCCTGGCGGGCCCTGGCCCAGGAATTCCCTTCCCACATATTACTCTCAACTATTTTTCTTGAAACATTCTGAAAATTCACATGGGGATATATTTTGTCATAGCTAGTTCCCACATATTCATATGATTAGGTACCATGAAGGGCATAGCACTCACCCATTCATTTAATCCTTCAAGTTGCCTAAGATACTGCTGTTTTACTAACTGGAAAACTGATGTTTAGGAGGGTCAAGAGTTTTTCACAAAGCTAGTGAATTGTGGAATCCAAATTTGGACCTATCTCGGCTTAGTTCCAAGGCCTGTATACTTAGCCCCACATTTGGCGGCCTCCCTGTGAAGAGAAAGTCTTCACCCTAAAGAGATTCCTCTGGCTCTGAATTTATTTCCCATTGATTTTCAGAAAAGATCCTTACTGTTCTGAAGTATGATCACACAATTCATGCTAATGCACAACTTGGTTTTTTTTCTTCCCTTTACCTACATGTCATTGTCTGAGGACAATTTTTTAAAGGGTAAAATTAGGGCGCCTGGGTGGCTCAGTGGGTTAAAGCCTCTGCTTTCGGCTCAGGTCATGATCTCAGGGTCCTGGGATCGAGGCCCGCATCGGGCTCCCTGATCAGCAGGGAGCCTGCTTCCCCCTCTCTCTCTCTGCCTGCCTCTCTGCCTCCTTGTGATCTCTCTCCCTCTGTGAAATAAATAAATAAAATCTTTAAAAAAAAAAAAAATAAATAAAGGGTAAAATTATATCTCCCCTGTTATTATAAAATAAACACAAGCAATGCTGAAGTGCTGAAATGAATTCAACTTGCTTGCAAAACTGGTCAAGATCTGCAAAGCAAAAATCAATTTCACCTGATACAGTTCATTTGCATTTTATGGAAAACAATCATTTGCATTACTATCATTTTCTGCAACTTAAGAGTACAAAATATCTCAAAGATAATGAAAAGTGGACAGAATGTGGAAGAGTGTGCTACACAGGACACTAAGTAGTTATTTGTACTGATTTCAAGGACTTTTGCATTCTTACCAACATCCTGAACATAATATTTTATTATATGAATGTATCATAATGTAATCACTGTACACACACACCACACAAATTGGTCTAGATTCAAGTTGTGGAGATATGTTTTCTCTTCAGAATGAATAGAATAGAAGCACCTGGTCTTGGTCTTCCATCCTTCTTGAAGTGGCATCTATAAGAGGTAAGTATTCCACAGCCAACTATGTATTATTCCAAAAAATTTCCTCCAATATTATAGGTTATTAACATTTTTCAAGACAGTGTCATGAGCAGATCATACTGGGAGAGTCACCTCCTATCTTTAATGCTGTCAGTGTCCACATGGTAGCCCATCACAGGACATTCGCCGAGACAGGAAGTTTTGAAGACCTAATTAAATATTTTGACTAGAAACCTGCATTTGCTTTGACAGAACATCCTAGCACGAAACAAATATCTACCAGAAATATTCCTAAAGGAGGATATGGTTCTCTCTAAGATAGAACCCACTAACTTCTTCCTTCCCTAACCACCTGTTTCCTGTCTTGAGAATTTAGGCTCCTCGGATCACTCATAATGGCCGCTTACTGAGTAAGGACACACCTGGTAAAAGGACAAAGCTCCAAGACTCCAAGCACGGCCATCCAGGAGTGCTTTGGCAACTGGTGTTCAAGATCCAAGTTGCTTCAGTGTCCAAAGTCATCTTCCTGCCTTCTGAGGAAAGGAGAGTCTGAGGTGAGAATTCACATGCAAATACTTTATTTGGGAGGTGTAGGAAGTACTTGCAGAGGAAGAAGGCAGAGTAGGCAGGCAATAAAGGATGTGGGATTAAGCAGCTATCACAGTGGGTGCCTGAGACTTTATCTTGCAGGGAAACTGGAGGAAATGGTGAGAAACAGAAACCCAGACAAATCCAACCCCAGGAGCCAGGGACTGGGGTAGTATTTATATATCAATTCCTGTGAGCTGGCGAGTGAAGGCTATTCCTGAGAGTTGCTTATTTCCTGGTACTTCTAGCTTGCTGTAGTTTCTGCAAATAAGGCCTTTAGACTCAAGAGACACAGATACTGGCAGCTGAGTCAGCCAGAGCCACTGAAAGGCTTGGGGGGGAGACGGGGGACATGAGGATTGGGAGATAGTGCTGGTTCCGGCTACCCCTCACCATGAGCAGCTGAGGAAGGATGGTCTTCCCGCCAGTGCTCAGCATTAATGCATCTCAGCCTCTCAGTCTCTGCTTTCTTGCTTTTTCCTGCTATACTTTATTTCCTAGTTTTAATTCCAGAGAGAGAGAGAGAGAGATTCAAAGAGAATCTGACTGACAAATTCCCCTTACCATCATCCTTGGCGCAGAGCTGATCGCTGTGGGCCAGTTCTGTCAGCCTCTGGATTCGTTGTCCTAGGTAGGGTAGGCAGCCCTGGCTCAGTCTCTGAGGGTAACAGTCAAGTGACACAGAACACGAGCCCTCCTCCTGGAGAAGAGCTAGGGGCTGTGAGCAGGACAGCTCCCCCCACTTCCCCAGCCCCCACCCCACAAGCAGGCATCATGCACATTCTGTTCTGACACATAGATGGCAAAGTTATGCCTTTGTCAGTCACACGCTAGCTTTCGCCTCGCTGGAAGAAACAGGTCAAGGAAGCTTGAAGTCATTAGAATCCCTAACCTGAAGCTGTGTTTTTCCATATTTATGTTTCCCTTTAGCACTGAGTTCCTTTGGCTCATCCTAATTTAAGACTTACATTCTACCTCTCACCATTCCCCTCTTCTCATTTGACTATTTTCATGAACGGAAGCCTGATGTATGTGCAGTAGGATTTCACCATATGGAGAACTGCTGGAATTCTTTTTATTTTTTTTTTTTTAAGATTTCATTTATTTACTTGATGTAAAGAGAGACAGTGAGAGAGGGAACACAAGCAGGGGGAGGGTCAGAGGGAGTGGGAGAAGCCGGCTTCCTGCTGAGCAGGACCCTGGGACCATGACCTGAGCCGAAGGCAGATGCCCAATGACTGAGCCACCCAGGTGCCCCAAGAACTGCTGTACTTCTTGGTTTCTAGGAGCGCATACCATTTAAATGCGGGGACACTGCTTTCTAACGGAGCCCCTGATATGCCCTCCAGGGGCCTCCCTCTCCCAGTTACACACCCCTCACCACATTGTCCTTGTAGCTCTCAGCACTCTGGACTTTTGTTGTTATTGTTGTTTTCATGTTAATTTCTTGACTCCCCCACATAAGCTTCATAAAGACAGATGCCAGAATGAGGTGTTCAAATTGATATTTTTTCACTAAAGTTATCATTAAATCAAGGACCTTAAGGGGTTTTTTGGTTTGGTTTGGTTTTTGGTTTTTGTTTTTGTTTTTGTTTTTCTAGAAAAGGGTGTGGGGAAATGAGTTTGGACGATCCAGTGGCATCTGTGGTTTGGTCCCTAATGTGACAAGGATGTGTACTGGGCTGGCGACTGCCCAGGGGCAGTGTGGAATCAGCAGACAGAACTGAAGCTGTGGCTGGGGCCTCATCAGCATGGCTCAGACCAGCGAAGTCTTGCCTTGGGGATGGAAGGCCTGTGAGGAACCATCAGGAAGCCAGTGGGGTAGGGACAGGTGAGCTGGGCAGTGAGCAACATGGAAACATCTGGCAGCCATCAGGGCAAAGGGCAGAGGGTAACCCGCTCAGACCTGCCTCTTGGATGAACAGAGTGGGTCCTGCCATGAACCAGCTCTGGGAGGGGAGAATTCCAAGTCAGGGAGGGAATTCACAGCAGCCACATTGCTGACAGCAGCCACCCCACCGCAACCCACACTCTGCATGCCAAAGCTCTCCGGAGGCCAACACAAACAGCTGCGAGAAAGTGATTCTTCAGGAGGTCTCTAACACGCTGTCCTTCTGGAGATGCTCCTAGAGCTGGGTATCGCTGTAAGTGCCAAGAATCAGCACTTAACCTTATCGTCTGTGTTCTGGTCTTCCTTTCACTTCTGATTTGGGAAATTTACCTTGAGCATGAAATTTTTTAAAATTTTTAGTAGGTAAAATTAAATAAACATAACATCGATACTTTCTAGCCTGACTGCCCTGTATCCGAACAACAAAACCAATAGCACATCAATATGGAGAATATTAAATGGCACTCAACCTTTTTGTCATTCCTGAAAGGTATCCTTTGGAGAAACTGAATAAATGAGAATTTGCCATAGGAAACATGCCTACAGAGACTTGAGACTGCTGTTAATAGGCTAAGTAGCTTTCAAACCAAGGGCAATGTGGGCAGAGGTTGATTATCTCCAAGTGTGTGAACATTTATGACCTTGGCTTTCAGAAAAGCAGGGCCATTAATTGCTGGTTAGAACTCATGAAAGCCACCTACTTGCTGGCGTTGTCCTATGTCACTGAATATATGGAGGAGAAATGGGTTTCTGTGGTACATTAGGAGAAAAGTTTTATTAGAAGCTCCAGTGCAAATGGAGTTGCTAAATTGTAAGGGAGCATACATTAGCACGAGGAGAAAAATCCAGATGTTCAAGGCTCTGGATCAGGGTGTGGGAAGGTTCACTGTTAAGAGTAAGCCTCAAGGGCAGATTATTCAAAGAAAAGTGACAGCAGAGAATTTCCTAAAACTATCAAGAATTTTCTCTTTGTAGGGGTGCCTGGGTGGCTCAGTGGGTTAAAGCCTCTGCCTTCAGCTCAGGTCATGATCTCAGGGTCCTGGGATTGAGCCCCACATCTGGCTTCCTGCTCGGTGGCGAGCCTGCTTCCTCCTCTCTCTCTGCCTGCCTCTCTGCCTACTTGTAATCTCTCTCTCTCTCTCTCTCTGTGTCAAATAAATAAAATCTTTAAAAAAAAAGAATTTTCTCTTTTTAGTAAGTGTACACCTATAAATTCCCTTTGTTCATTTCTAGTGAACATTATTCTTTTTCTTCAAACTGATAAAAATGATATATTCTAAAATAATGTTCTTTAAGTTAAATTTAGAGCTTCAAAACAAGCAGGCTGCTATTCAGTCTCATAAAGCCCCGAGGTTTCTAACCATGTTTCCAGATTTACTGCCAAGAAAAGAGATTACTTCTAAAACCACACAGAGATGATGGCTGCTCAGAACTCCCTAACCTCACAGCATTCTCGGTTCCAAAGGCATCAATTCCATCTCATTCCATTTCGGCCCTTCCTCAGGATGGCCACACATGTCCTGAATACTTATATCTTCAAGTCTGACCACAGCACTCTGCTCTGTACATTCTCCTAGTCAGTCATTGCCTTATTCAGCCAACAATGTATTAACAGCTTCCTCTGTGCGAGGCATTGTTCTCCTAAGACATCAATACAAGGCAGACAAGAACCCCTGGGGGGTATGGTAGCCCAAGGTAGATAATAAACAATAGACATAATAATAAGTAACATGTTACCTGAGAAGGTGATATGTGCTCTGGAAAAAATAGGGCACACTAAGAGGGATCAAAGAATGGGGGGCAGGAGTGGGAGAGGGGCTTGCAGTCAGTGGTGTGCTACACTCGTCTTGCACTAGCTCCTGAGAGCTGATGTGGCTTCACTTCCCCACTGCCACACTCAGCAACAACAATTCAGTGACATCACAGTAGTAACTCAAAATTGCTGAACATTTGCACCATGAAAACTTGCAAATGACATGAAGTGCAGCTTCTCTTTTCCCAGAAAAGCACCTGATAAACATTTACAAGCATTTCACTGGTGTGATTTTATTTTATTTTTTAAAAAGATTTTATTTATTTATTTGCCAGAGGGAAACACAGCGAGAGAGGGACCCACAAGCAGGAGGAGTGAGAGAGGGAGAAGCAGGCTTTCCGCCTGAGCAGGATCCCAGGACTTTGGGCTCGATCCCAGGACTCTGGGATCATGACCGGAGCCGAGGGCAGACACTTAACGCCTGAGCCACCCAGGCGCCCCTCACTGGTGAGATTTTAAATCAAACACTGACATTTGAGCAACCGACACGAATGAGGTGAGGGAATTAGCCTTGTGGGATCTAGAAGAACATTCGAGCCCATGGAACAACTGTAGCAAAGGCCCAAAATAAGGAGCAAGACAAGTGTGGTAGGAATAACAAGAAATGCAGTGAAACTGAGAGCAAAGGGAATGGTAAGATGAGCTCAGTGGAATAACTTGAGAGGCAATTGTGGAGGGTGTCATAGGTTGTTGGAAAGACTAACTTTTACTCTGAGTATTGGAAAGGTATCGGAGGTTTTAGAACAGGGGAATGTCAGGATCTGATATACTTTCAATAGGACCACTTGGACTGTTACGTTGAGACTAGATTGAGGTGGGGGAAATGATGGGAAGTAAAAGGTATAAGCGAGACAAGGTATTCTAGGTATTCTATTGTGTAAGAGAAGTATGATGGCTCAGAGTACCAGTAATGGATGTAGTGAGAAATGGTTGGCTTCTAGATATATTTCAAAAGCACCTACAGGATGCTTGGATGTACAGTATCAGAGAAAGGAATAAAGGTTGACACCAAGACTTTTGGTTTGAACAGATGGTTGGATGGAGTTGACATCAACTAAAAGTGGAAGATCAAAAGTGGAACAGATGCAAGGGTAGGGAAGGGAGAGATACTCAGAAGTTCTGTTCTGGACAAAATCAGCTTGAGATATCTATTATGTTGAGTAAAAGGTGGATGTAGGAGTCTGAATTTCAAGAAAGTGTTCTGGCCAGGCGACAGACTTTTGAGAGGCAGAGATAAAGTCTTGAGAGAGGATGGCAATGCCAAGGAGTGAGTATGGAGAGTGAAGAGAAGAAGAAGAAGGATTCAACTTTAGGATATGCCAAGCTTAGCAGGTCAGGGAGAAGAGGAGGGCCAGCAAAGGGGAGGGAGGCATGAGCAGCCAGAGAGGTAGGAGAAACACCAAAGGAGAGAATGGGATAAGGGAAATTTAAGACAGTAAGTATAGGAGACTCTTTCAAGGGCTTCTGTTGCAAAGTAGAACAGAGAAATGGGGCAGTAGCTGGCAGTGGAATTGAGGTCAAGAGTAGGCTTTGTTTTGTCTTCTTTAAAGATGAGAGAATAACAAGTTTGTATGGTGATGGGAAAGCGCCAGCAGAGAGAGAAACTTCATTAGAAGGGAATTTTAGTCCCTCAACCTCTAAGGCTGGTTTCATTTCCCTCTTTGCTTCATTTCCCTCTTTAGTTAGCCTGGTCCCATGACTAGCTTTTTCTATTATGTCTTTACGAACCCCCAAGAATGCCTCCCTTTGTTACTTCCTCCTTCCCAAGCCCACCATTTTCTTTCTTCTCTAGAACTCTGGGGCTGCCAGTTGGCTTTACTGCAATAGATTTATGCTGCTAACCTTGGATGAAACTACAGAGCTGTCCAAGTGTTCTTTTATTTTTATATTCTTTCATGGCTTATTTTCTAGCAAATGACCAAATGTTTATTCCATTTTTTCTAAAATTCTCTGAATCAGCATTCATTCAACACACATTAATTGAGCGACAACTGTATTGCAGACACTGGGGGCTGGACACCCACTGCCCATGGCTCCTCGTACTCTCAGCAGCTGACATTTACTCTACTTTACCGAAATGACTGAAGTGAATTTTTTGAATCTTCTCCCTTACATTCTCAATTTTTAAAGACGTCCTTCCCATCATTATTTATAAAAGATAATGTTTCCTTGCTGATCTCAAAGATTAACTCTTTTACTTGGGCCTTGCTTCTATTGCCTCTTATATTGAATAATTTTAATTTAATAATATTTAATATATTTAACATCCTACCAATTAATTTCACTATTTCTTTACCATTATTCCTCCCTAGTTGCAGTCCCCTTCCTTCCTCTCACAGGTAGCAACTATATTGACTTTTGAACTAGTCACTCTTTTGCTTTTCCTTGATTTTCTCATATACATATATAAGTATAGAGAAATACATTCTCACAGACATACATATAAGGTAAAGGTAAATATATATGTGAATGTGTATATACATACATATGCATGTGACAATTTTGCTACTACTAGAAGATCAGCTGAAGAGATTCTCTGGGGTATAGTCTGGCTTCAGCTTCCCCTTTGGGACTATCAGGGCAGGTCATGAGTGAGTCCTTGGAAACACAGAGTCGGGGCATCCAGCAGGAAAATGGTGGGGAGTGGGGTGCTCTGCATTTCCTCTGCCAAGCTCACCATGGCTTGTTTTCACATTAGCTTGCCTAAAGCTCTGATCACTTTATTTTCTTTTTGCCCCATTTTTAATTTCTCCTGTGGTGTCCAGAATAAATTCCAAACTACGTAGACAGCATCGCAGGGGCTCACTACCTTTAAAGCAGTATTTTCCATTGTTCCTCTTTTTGTTCCTTATGTCAAACTAAATTACTGAAGTCATTACACTGAATGAGCAGGATTCACAGAACGCAATCAGAAGACAACCCGGTTCTTCCCCTCACAGCCCACTCCACCTGCTCTGGAACACTCATCATTGTCCTCAGTGAAGTTTCAGGCAGATAACTCATGGATAATGAAAAACTCTGTCGTCAATATGAGTGCTAATAATAGCCTCATTCCAGTAAACTGTTGAGTCACATATAATAGTCAGAACTCCAAATCTCACTCAAAGCCCCTCTTCCTCATTGTAGGCTGCCCCACACTGATGCTGTGAGAAAAGACAGCATGACTGGCTTCTTCATTTTTTACTGTGTCTGAGCTTCTGACCCTGCCTCTCTGTCCTCTGCTCATGGGGCTAACTTGGATCCTCACAGAAGGGGACAGAGGGAAAGGCAAATAAGAGGAGAGTTTCTGCCTTGACTGGCAGCAGGAGACCTGCACTGGTTTCCTCCAAGTAGCAGAGGCTTAAAGCTGATATTTCTGTTGGAGTGTATTTGGGGATCTAAGGAGGCTCACCTGGAATATCCCCCTTCATTTCTCCTGAGACAGGGTATGCCTTTTCCTCCATCCAGTACCCTCCCTCAGCCCCTGGGGCCTAGGAATCTACTCCTGTTAAGGTCACAGCCTGCTCTAAGCAAGGCACTTGAGCAGGCTACTCTCCCCATTGTGGCCATCTCTGGCCCATGGAAAAATACTCAAGTACCCTTTGTCCCAACAGTCTCCATTCCCTATACAATTATCCAGTCACGGACTTTTGACTTTAGGATTTTCCAGTCATGGGTCCAGTAGCAGCCTCTCATCCTTACAGGACTCAGTGGACATAGGTCCACATCTCTGAGTGGTGTCCTTAAAGTTCCCTTTCAATTGGCTCAAGAGGAAAGGAAATATTTCCAAAGGGGAGGGAGACTGCCGTAGTACTCCCACAACCTTCTCCAAAGAAATTATCTGTCAGATTTCTAATCTCTTGCCAACAATAATCTCTCGTATGTAAGTTTTAATCTTTTGTACATCTTCCAATTCTGTAAGGTGCCAAGAGATACAAAACTGGTTTTTGTCCTATGAAGGTGGTCTGGAAACTTAACTCCTTTTAAAGCCCTGTCAAGGTGGTCTGGAAATTTAACTTTGATCCAACAAGTATGTGTCATCAATTCCTTTGATTCTAATTTTGGGGGGCTGCAGCTAAACCGAGATAGAACTTGTCACAGGATATCTATTTTCTCTAAAAGGCTCTGGGGTTTTTTTCTGAGGCCCTCTCATGTCACTTCTTCCACCTGGAATATCCATCCCTCCCATATCCTGTATAAGGCTCAGCTCAAAGACCACCCCTTGCACAGAGCTGTCCCAGATTCCCACAGCTACAAGTGACCTCTCCTTTCTCACACCATTTTTATCCCTCTCAAATAGTGGTTAACCATACCTGCCCTTGCACAGGGCAGAACATGCCCTTTCCCTTACTGAATATAAAAGCCTTCACCATGGAGAATCTGTCGGTATGAGTTTGTCAGGGTTGCTACGACAAGTACCACAGACTGAGAGACTTAACTAACAGGAATGTTTCCTCCCAGCTCTGGAAACTTAAAATCTAAGATCAAGGTGGCAGCAGGGCTGGTTTCTTCTGAGGGCCTCTATCCTTGTCTTGGAGATGGCCATCTTCTCTCTGTGTCTTCACACGGTCTTTCCTCTGTGCTGTGTCTTGTGTCTTAATCTCCTCTTCTTATAAAGTCTTTGGTCAGATTGGCTGAGGGCCTACCTCAATGATCTCGTTTAACTTCAGCACCTCTTTAAAGATCCTGTCTCCAAATACAGGCACATTCTGACGTCCTGAGGGTTAGAACTTCAACATATGGACATTCAGTCCTTGACAATGCCTTATTATACCTTATTATCCCCAGCCTGCTCGGCACATGGTGCTTGTTAAACATGCGCTTGTTGTCCTGTACTAAAGAGCTCCTTGAAGACTTGATACCAAAAACCCTGAGAAGACAGGACGAATTATAATGCTAGTGATAAGAGAGTCAGAGAAGATTCTGACTTCCCTCAGGGTTGGAATGAATTGGGGATAATTCATTCTTTTTTAATAACTGTGGTCTGGAGTGTAAAGGAACTAGTAACAGGAGGAAGAGAGGAAATGGTGCTGACGACTAACACCAGTGAACGTAGCAACATTAAGTATCCCTGGAACGTAAAAACTAACACACCCTGGCCAATACCTTTTCCCTCTGATGTGGCATATTGCCTCCAGGGACATCGAGGGATACACAGGAGAGCTTCTACCTGGCTGCTCCAAACATCAGCAACCTCAAAGCAAATACTGCCTCCCAGAAATGCCACTTTCTCAATTGGAATCTGTCACCTCTGAATTTATTTATTTATTTTTTTGCCCCAACATATATGGCTTAATTGTTTTTGTGACAGGAAAAATAATACACATGCAGAGTAAGAAAATACGTATATAAAAGAAGAACTACAGAAGCTACGAGAGTGAAAGTCTTTTTTTCAGGAAATGTATAGCCTGAAGTACCAATTTTAGAAGAAAACACAGAAAATTGATGTGTTAAACTTCCCAGTAGAGAAGTTTGAGGAAGAACAACAAAATAACCACTAGAAAACAGGAAGAAAGAACTAACACAGATATGGGCAAAAACTCACAAAACAGGACACAAAGATACAACAGAGGTAATCAATAAAACCAAAGCTGCTTCTTTGCCAAGACTAATAATATAGACAAATCTCTGGCAATATTGATCAAGGAAAAAGAAAAAAATATAAATAGTGTTTGTAATGGAAAGAGAGAATAAGTACAACAGATAAAAAACTGAAAATACAATGAAAAACGTCAGGCTAAGCATTCAAACTTAGATAGAGTGAACAAATTCTTAAAAAAATATAATTTAAAAAAAATACACACTCCATATGTATCATCTATATGTAGTCTACATAATTAACAAAAACATTTTATATGTATGTATGCATATATATAGTTTTGTTTTGTTTTTTAAGGTTGTATTTATTTATTTGAGGGCGCCTGGGTGGCTCAGTCAGTTAAGCGGCTGTCTTTGGCTCAGGTCATGATCTCAGTGTCCAGGGCTCAAGCCCCGCAACAGGCTCCCTGCTCAGCGGAGAGCCTGCTTCTCCCTCTCCCTCTGCCTGCTGCTCTACATACTTGTGTTCTCTATCTGTCAAATAAATAAATAAAATCTTTAAAAAAAAGATTTTATTTATTTATTTGAGACATCAGAGAGAAGGAGCAGAGGGAGAGGGAGGAGCATATAAATAGTCTATAATATATATCTCAAAAATGAACACCTGGCCCAAACAGTTTTAAAGATAAGTTCTAGCCAGATATTCAAGCAGATTATACCAATATTAAACAAGCAAATTGCCCTATGGAGGAGGACAGATCAAATGAATCCTGACTACGTGCCACAGATAAAAGTAAATTCCAAGTGGACTAAAAACTCAACATGATAAAATGCTCAAAATCCCAGGTTTTAAAAAATTATCATTTCATACTCATCGTTTTAGGAAAAACACTAAAAAGGCTGATGGTATCAAGTGTTGACTGATACAGGGTTAATATCCAAAATATATAAACATAACTCACACAACTCAGTATATCACACAACTCAATAGCAAAAACAGGGCACCTGGGTGGCTCAGTGGGTTAAAGCCTCTGCTTTCGGCTCAGGTCATGATCTCAGGTCCTGGGATCGAGCCCCACATCGGGCTCTCTGCTCATCAGGGAGCCTGCTTCCCCCTCTCTCTCTGCCTGCCTCTCTGCCTCCTTGTGATCTCTCTCCCTCTGTGAAATAAATAAATAAAATCTTTAAAAAAAAATAGCAAAAACACAAATACTCTGATTAAAATAATGGGCCACGGACCTGAGTAAACACTTTTGTTAAAGAAGACGTACAAATGGCCAACAGGTACATGAAAAGGTGCTCGACATCTGTAATCATCAGGGAAATGCAAATCAAAACCATATGAGATATCCCCTTACACTGGTTAGAATGGCTATTATAATAAAAGACAAGAAATAACAAGTGTTGGTGAGGATGTGGTGAAAAGAGAACCTTCATGCACTGTTGGTGGGAATGGAAACTGGCACATCCACTGTAGAAAATAGTATGGGGTCTCCTCGAACAACTACAGATAGAGCTTCCACCTGATCCAGCAATCTCACTTCTGGAAAGGAAATGAAAACAAAATCATGAAGACATAATCTCTGCTCCTATGTTCATACAGCATTATTCACTATAGTCAAGATATGAAAACAACCTAAGAGCTCATCGACGGACGAATGGATAAAGATGTGCCATATTCCAACAATGGGATGTTATTTATCTGTGGGAAAGAAGGAAATCTTGCCATTTGTGAAAACCTGAATGAAGCTGGAGGGCTTTATGCAAAGTGAAATGAACGAGACAAAGTAAGACCGATGCTACATGGTGTCATTTATCTGTAGAATTTTTTTTAAAAAATCAAAACTCCTAGAAACAGAGTAGAAAGTGGCTGTCAGGACTGGGAGGTGAAAAACAGGGAGAGGTTGGTAAAAGGTAGACTTTCAGCTGTAAGATGAAAAGGTCTAAAAATGTAACATAAGTGTAATGTAAAACACGGTGACTAGTGCTAATAACACTATTTTATGTCATTGAAGTTTGCTAAGAGAGTAGAACTTAAATGTTTTCATAAAAAAAGAGATAAATATGTGAGGTAATCAGGGTGTGTGTGTGTGTGTGTGTGTGTGTGTGTGTGTGTGTGTGTGTGTTTAATTTTATGTATTTATTTGAGAGAGAGAGCATGAGCAAGGAGAAGAGGCAGAGGGAGAAGCAGACTCCCCGCCGAGCAGGGAGCCTGACTCGGGGCTGCATCCCAGGATGCTGGGATCATGACCTGAGCCAAAGGCAGCTGCTTAACCAACTGAGTCACCCAGGCGCCCCAATGGATGTGTTAATTAACTAGATGAGGGTGTTCCTTTCACAATGTATAACAACTCACCATGATGTACACTTTAAATATCTCACCATTTTATTCGTCAATTATACCTCAAAAAAGCTGAAATAAAAGAAAATACCAAGTGTTGCCAAGGATATGGCCCAGTAAGAATGCTCAGATACTGCTCTTGGGAATGCCAACCAACAGAATCTCTTTAGAGCGTATGGAAGTGGATGGATATTAATTGAGATTAGACACTTCACTCTTCTTCCTTGTTTACCAAACCCCAACATTTTTAGGGCAGTAACATCCTGAGGCTCGGTGTATGAATCATGTCTGGTTTAAGCTGGTCATAACCATCCCATAATCTTTTGCCAGGCACTTGCTTTCCTATTCTCTCAACACCAAGGGGTTGGCAACCCCATTTTAGCCAATGGAATGTAAACAGAATTCTGATGAGGAACTTCTGGTTCCAGGACATGAGATTATCCAGGGGCAGGGCAGGAGTAGGGATGTCACTGTATTCCTCACCCATGTCCTCATCCTAAGTCAAAAGCCACTTACCCTGAAAACGTAAGGAGTTTTTCTTCCCCAAAAATCAAAAGCAAAAATAAAACAAAAACAAACAAACAAACAAACACACCTTGTCCACTACTCTATTCTCTTTTTTGGAACATTGATTGGAATGAGACTGTGATGCCTGGAGGTTCTAGAAGCCATTGTGTGACCATGAGGTGGCATGCAAGAGCAATAAGAGAATAAAAATTGACTGGGTCTTTTGTTGACAGCGTCAGATAATTAAATCTTTATTGCTTAAACAATTGTTAGCGAGCTTTCTTATAACCTATAATCAAAAGTTTTCCTGGTAAAACAGTTGTCTCATAAAGTGAAAGAAAAGCTTCAAAAAAGAAAAAGAAAGAAAGAAAGAAAGAAAAGCTTCAAGTTCAGAAATTCTATTCCTAGAATTTATATCCTAAATAATTCTCACAAATATGCACAGAAAACATGCCCAGAAATGTTCACTGCAACACTGTTTGTAATGGTGAGAAACATCAAAATGATCTAAATATTCATCAACAGGAAATATGGATAAATAATTTGAGGTCTAGTCATTCAAAAAGAATGCTATAGAGAATTTGAATAAATAAACTGGAATTACACAAATCAATAGACTAAATCTTACCAGAATCCTGAGCAAAAACTGCAAGTTGCAAGAGGATTTATATGGAATGGTATATTTACATAAAATTTCAAAACACAGAAACAATATTATATATTGTTTAAAGATGAATTAACTTATAATACACATGTAAACCATGCATGGGGAATGCAACATATCAAATTTATTATAGTATTAATTTTTGTGAAAGAAGGTAAGGAAATGGTATAGAGAATTCAACTCCATCTATAATGAAAAATCTAAAGTTGTCCATGAATACTGATTATTCTAGATAATAACAAGACTATTTTAAGACTTCTCTAAAAGCACAAATGCTGTAGCATCTCATTACTTTATAAGATGCATCAAGTCTTCCTTGGCTTACTCCGAAGTTTACAGTATTTAAATGGCAAAATTTGAGGCCCATAATTAGTGAGAAATAACACACAGAATAATCAATCTTAATGTATTAGACATTCCCAAGGTAATTTCTGTTGGTATCAAAATAATTCAGTAAGTCATAAGTTTCTTTGTAGCATTGGTCAGAATCCTTTGCAAAGTGCACCAATCCACACAGCCCTGGATTCAATGTGCATGTAAGTGTCATTCCTGCCATTTTTCTTATCCTCATAATCCTTTCTTTTTCTTTTTTTTTTAAATTTATTCATTTATTTGACAGAGAGATAGAGAGCACAAGCAGGCAGAGTGGCAGGCAGGGGGAGAGGGAGAAGCAGGCTCTCCACCGAGCAGAGAGCGGGACTTGATCCCAGGACTCTGGAATCATGACCTGAGCTGAAGGCAGCCACCTAACCGACCGAACCACCCAGGCACCCAATTCTTTATTTTCCTAAGACATGTTATAAAATTGTAATATCTTCATCCCTATCTCAGAAAGACCCTACATTTCAAAATCAGAAACCTTTCCCACGTTCCAACATTAAGGCAAATAGGAAGCTACAAGGGAATTCAAGTTTATTGAAAAAAAAAAAAAAAGGAGATGAGAGAAAGCACTGTTTGTCCCAGGCAAACAAGACAGTCTTCATTCTACATCAAAGGCCAGATAAATACCAGATATAATTGATATTTCACTCTTTCAGGAAGATTTTCCCAGTGTCTTAAAAGCCGTATTTCTTGCATTAACTTCAAAGTGAAATTTTGCAAAACTTTTCTTAGACCTCTGTGCGAAAAGAATTATGTAGAAAAGAGGTGGGGCCATAAGGGGGCAAAGAAATACCAAAGTCCTATGTTAAGCAAATAAGAAGGGGCCAGGGAATTTTGGATAAATGAAGACCAATCTGTGAATGCCCCAACTGTGAGTTCGAGAAGTAGAAGATGGAAGAGATGGAAGAAAGCTCATACCAACCTAGTGGACAGGGATTACTGGGTAGGTGACCTTGACCAGTCCCAGAGGTCCCAGAACTGAGCAGATCAGCTCTGCCTCCTTGGGGTAAGTAAAGCAAGTGTCCAGCAATTCCCTGGCCATTAGAATCCTTTAAAAGAAGTGCCGATTCCAATATAGTGATAGCACTCTGAGTTAAAAGGACCATAAGACTCCAGAACATGAACCAGAAAAAAACCCATCCATCCCCTGAATCAAGAGGATGGAAACAGAGAGTGGTACCATATTTCAGTCCAACGGTGTTACCCTTGTTGTAAGCTTCTGCCGAGAGAGCTGTGAGAGGGCAGGCCAGGAAAGTGACAATAGAAGATCCACAAGCATGGTCTGGGAGGCCGATCAAGCGAGAGAAGTGGCATGTAGGCACCAAACAGGGCTGGAGATAAGTTGGGCAGAAGCCCCAGAACATAGCCAATAAAGAAGGCAGAAATTTAGGGAGATAGAAGCTACAGAGAAAAGCAGAAGATGAAGTTAGGGTAAAGAGAGATAATCAAGGCAAAGAAGGCCAATGGAACTAGAGGGTATTATGCTAAGCAAAATAAGTCAATCAGAGAGGGACAATTATCAGATGTTCGAACTGATTTGAGGAATTTGAGAAACAAGCCAGAGGATTATAGGGGAAGGGAGGGAAAAATGAAACAAGACGAAACCAGAGAGGGAGACAAACCTTAAGAGACTCTTGGTCACAGGAAACAAACTGAGGGTTGCTGGTGGGGAGGGGAGTAGTGGTGGGATGATGGACACCGGGGAGGGTATGTGCTATGGGGAGCGCTGTGAATTGTGTAAGACTGATGAATCACAGGCCTGCACCCCTGAAACAAATAATACATTATATGTTAACTTAAAAAAAAGACAAGGCCAAAGGTCACAGGGGTAGGATGATGCAATAGTGAATACAATGTACAGAAATGACAGAAAAAGTCAAGTTCCCGTGGTCAGGATTAGGCATGAGGACTGCCCCTTCATGTCTTGCTCAGCAGAGCTTCCATCATCCTAAGAACCATAGTGGTGCCTCCAGAGGTTGGGCCTCTCTGGTACTCCAGCTAGGTTCCAGCCTCGGGACTGCTGTCTCTGTAGCTCCACTCTCCCCCAGCCCCACCCCCACTGTGCATAACTGCCAGCATCGGACTCTCTCTCCTTTCCAGTTCCTTGCTTCAGGGACTGCCTCCTCCTGGGGCACCTGTGGTCTCCAATGAGTGTGAGCAAGCTGTTATTCCCAGCCTTCCACTCATCGTTCCCACTTTCTAGCAATCTGACTTCCCTCTGAGTTTGACCGATGACCTTCCCTCTGAATTCGACCACTGAACTTGGGTGTTCTCCCCAAGGCCAACCTTTGGAATCTCTTCCCATTTGGGAAAGAGCTTGCTGGCAGATGCTCTGGGGTTCCACCGCCTTGTAGGATAGAACAGTGAACAGCCCAGATAGAGCAGAAATGTCCAAGAGAAAGCCAAAGATGGAGGCAGCATCATGGGTGACATCCGAGTGAGCAGTTTCAGGAACAGGAGCTCCAGAGTCTAAAATAAAGGGAGAGGCAGGAAACGATGAAGGTAAACTGGAAACAAAAGAATCTCTACAGGGAGCAGGTAGGCTGAGGCAGTCTTCTGACCTACTTCTGGTTGTCTTCATTTCCCTCTTGGCCCAGAAGGACCTGCTTTCTGAATGAGACCGGGGGTGGGGTGGGGGGAGGCCGTTGGAAACGGCTTGCTTGGGTGACTGTGGGATGAGAAAGGAGCATCTCCTTACAGCAGCTTCTGATAGGGACGTACTTTCAGCTGTTGCCTGCTGACTGCTCTTTCAAAGGAAAGATCTAGTGGCCTTACTAGTTCTAAGCTTTCAGTAACCTATCTGTCTCTTCTTGCCGTCGGACACAGAAGGAAAGAAAGAGAAACTGAGCTTCTTGGCTCCACAGGTCCCTGCTCTAGAACTATCTTTTCCAACCTCCTTTGTATAGCCAACTTGTTTTCCAAACATCCTCTTCCAGGCCTTCAAATCTCAGTCTGAAACAAAAGCTTCTGTATGGTGTATTTGAAATCTGCTAAGAGAATAAATCTTAAAAGTTCTCATCACAAGAAAAAGAAATTCATAATTACATGTGGTGATGGGTGTTAGTTAGATTTTTGTGTGTTGATCATTTTGCTTTATATACATATATCGAATCATTATGTTATACACCTGAAACTAGTATAATGCTATGCCAATTACAACTCAATAAAAAAATTTAAAGAAAAAAATACTTTTTTAAACAGATAAATAAGCATTGATTGTTCACATTTACCAAAGTAGTTGCTCATTTTAAATGATATCACCCTAGGGCCTCTTTAGAATTGACTGCACATAGGTTTTATGTAGTTATTAGCTGACCACCTCCCTGACGGAGAGTATGTTCATTTTCCGATGGTTATAACCATTTTTTCTCTCAACAGTCACATGGATAAAATGAACATTCTAGGATAAAAATAAATTTATGTATGTTTATAGAATTTTTTTCTCAGTCCAAATTCGACATCACATTCTGGTTTGAAGAGAAGCTTGTTGGGTCATAACTTTAAGTTTGCAAGAACTTCACAAAGGGTCAGGAAAAGCTCCTGTCCTAAATTATAGAGTTTAGATCATTGGAGTTGCTTTTCCCTGAGAGAAAAATCAAACGTTTAAGGGTAAGAGCACTTGAGCTTTCTGTAAAACATTGGTGTATTTATTATCACATGCTCTCTGTTCTTTCATCTGGACCCCCAGCATTTGTTGGTTGGCGGTTCCTGTCAGAGTCAGAGAGATAAAAGCAAACCCTACAATTTGTGTTATTTTCATCCCCTTCAGTAATTGAACTTTGATTATCGAATTTCTGTCAACTGCCATTCAAGAGACTGCAGGGAGAGACCGAGGATGTGTGCAAAGATCTCTCAGACCCTGGAGCCCTCCCAGAAGCAACAGCTTTGTGGGAATCACAAGCTGCCACCACATGGCTCTTGCTCCGTGGGGAATGCGAGCAGCACAGAGACGCGTGCGTGTTTAAGGGCAAGAACAAGGGTTTGGGGTTCAACGCACCGCCAAGTTCGATTCTCTGCTCAATCACGTAATCGCTGCAGTCTTGTACCCCTCAATGAGCTACTCTAAACTTCAGTTTTCTGATCTGTAAAATAAAAGTAAAAATGTATACACTATAGAGATTTTGCATAAGTTAAATCAGTATAATTTAACGAGGCCCCTGGAGTCAAACTCCTTAGGGTTCAAATTCTGGCGAGACCACTTACTTGCAATGTGATTCTGGGCAAGTTGCTTCAAGTCGTTAAGCCTCAATTTCCTCAGTATATGCAGTATTGATAAAAGTGATTCCTACCTTCTCCGGTAGTGGTGTGGAGCAGATGAGATTATCCACAGGAAGAATGCAGCGCCCTGGCTGGCAGGTCGTTAAGTATTCAAATGAAGGTTAGCTGTTATTCTAGAAAGCACTGCACACAACAGCTATTTCCAGTTCTCTTAATTAACTAGGTTGCACCTTAATAGAAGGCAGTGGTGCTAGAAATGCCAGCAGGCAGGCCCTTCCTTTTCTTTACAAAGCATTTCTTTCTCTCTCTCTCTTTTTTTTCTTTTTTCTCCTTTCAAGAATGTTCTGGTACACATTAGCAAACCGCCTCGGGGGAAGGGAAGCCGAGAAAGGCTTTAAGTGTCTGTATTTCCTTCACAATGAAATCCCTGTGCTTTCCAAAGAAACAGTGTCCTGGAAAGGGCCCAGTTACCATAGGTGCCTAATAAGTAAAGCATTAAGGAAGAGACTAGGGAGTCCAGGTTAAAGATAGATCATTATTATCATTAATATCTTTGTTAACATTTTTATATGTTTTTTTTAAAGGTGTGAACTGTGGTTGGTTTAGAGACTGAATTTTATTCAAGAGGTAATTATGTAGGTGTTTCCAACTGTTGAACAATGTTCTTTTGAGCGGTAGTTAAAAGTGTAGCTTTGGGAAAAGGTTGAGACTGAAGTTTTTTTTTTTTTTTAAGACTTTATTTATTTATTTGTCAGAGAGAGAGAGAGAGCACAAGCAGGCAGAATGGCAGGCAGAGAGAGAAGCAGGCTCCCCACTGAGCAAGGAGACTGATTTGAGACTCGATCCCAGGACTCTGGGATCATGACCTGAGCCAAAGGCAGCCGCTCAACCGACTGAGCCACCCAGGCGTGCCAAGACTGAAGTTTTTGCATCAGACCGAGCCCCACGCCCTGCTGCTGACCCCAGGCAGGCCCATGCCTCCCAGCCTTGCCTGGGCTTCTCTGGATTCTCCAACTTCCTTACTCTGCGGGAGCTTCCCCCGTGTTCACCAGACACATCTCGGATTGGGTGTCACTTGTATTTTCTGCATGCAAGGACATTTCATGTCCTAGCCAATTCTGATGCTCATTCTGGCCTAGGAGAAGATGGGCAAGGTGACGATTTTCACTACAGTAACTCTCGTGGAATTTTGCCATTTTCTGACTCCTTTGCTTTTCCTTTTTGCAAAATGACTTTCTCACCCCAGACATGCTGAGTAAATGTGCTTAAAAAGTGGTTATTTCCTGGTTACCAGAAGGAAGTGGGTGTGGAGTTTAAAAAGGTGATGGGCGTGAAGGAGGGCGCTTGTCCCAGTGAACACCAGGTGTTGTGTGGAGGTGTTGAATCACCATATTGTGCACCGGAAACTGGTATTACACTACATGCTAACTAACTGGAATTTAAATAAAAGCTTAAAGAAAAAAAGTGATATTTCATGGTTACCAGGGGCTAGGTGGAGTGGGGAGTTATTGTTTAATGTTTAATTCTGTTTGGGATGATAAAAAAAATGTTCTGGAAATGGATAGTGATAATGTTTACACGTCCTTGTAAGTGAACTTAATAGCCACAGAATTGTACACTTAAAACTGGCTAAATTGGTAAGTTTTATGTATATTTTACCACAATTTTAGAAAGTGCTATTTCAACGTTATGGCTTAATCACTTTTTATAGACCCAATACTTTCTAGTCAGAGAGCATTAAGTGGCCCCAGTTCCAATGGCCTGCCATTTGGGGAGGAAACCTGCAGCTAACGTGCTGCTTCCCACAGGTAGCAGAGACCCCATGGAGGTGACCAGAAGGCTGTGTTTCCTAATTAGCATATTAATTAATTGTATATAATTAGATGCTTTGAAATTGGAAGATTAGCTATTTTTAAATATTCTAAGCACCCTCCTTTCAATGTCATCACTTAAAGGCAGGGTTTTCACGGGTGGCTTAGTTGTCAAGCGAAGGATAGGTGTAAGAGGCGCATCTTCCCACTTCCGGTGAGTTAGTTCTGACCTCCCATTGCCGTTAGTGTGAGATTTCAACTGCAACCATCCAATCCTGATATTTGGTTGGGGCATTAATATTGTGAAACCAAATTAATCCTCCTGGAAAAGCATAAACATGTTTTTGAAGTTCTGATTCTTGAGTAATATTAGTAAAATCATCTCATGAACCTGGCATGAATTATTTTCTACTTTTCAGAGAAGGGTGACTTAGGATAAGACACGGCAGGGTGTCTCTCAATCCCACAAGATGCTTGCAAGAAGGATGGTGTCTACAGAGCAGCAATGTTTCTCTCTCTCTCTCTCTCTCTCTCACTCGCCCTGTCCCTCCCTGAGTTTCTCCTCTCAGTTATCTGTTTCCAAGTCTTCGCCCCAGCTTCTTTTCTCTCTTCCTCACATGGACCCTGTGAGGTAGAAGGTGGGCAAGGCAAATATTATCATTGCCATTTTACAGATTTTATAAGTGACATACAGGGAGGATAAATGAAAACAGAGCTCAGTGTGGGAAGAGCCAGTCCTAAACCCCATGTCTTGTGACTCCGGCCTAATGCGGGTTCCATTGCTGCAGCTGGGATCCTGGCGGTCCTGCAGTCCAGGAGGGGGACGGGGACACAGCACCACCAGGCGTATGGCTCCCGTGACGCGGACAACCGGCAGGTGTGGTGCGGAGCGCGATTCATCATTAAGTTTCCTGAAGATGCTCCCAGGAGCTCCCCTCCTGGCTGTTGGGCGGCCCTCATCCAGCCTTCGGTCCAGACTAGAAGAGGGTGTGGGAGGTGTTCAGATTGATGGAGGCCAACAGGCACACATGCCCTCTGCATTCTGGCGACTATGATGCTGAGTTACTTTTAAACTCAAAATTGTCCACCAAATTCAGCCCTTTTCAGCCCACATAGCTAGAGAAATATCACAATAAAATTATTTTTTAAAAGATACATTTGGTTGTCATATTCAATTATTAATTCTAGCTACACAGATACTGGATTTAGGAAACAACTTTAAAACATCTCTTCTAGGGGCACCAGGTCGCTCAGTCGGTTAGGTGTCTGTCTTTGGCTCAGGTCATGGTCTCAGGGTCTTGGAATCGAGCCCCACATCCGGCTCCCTGTTTTAGTGGGGAGTCTGCTTCTCCATCTTGCACCTGCGCCTGTGTGTGCTCTCTCTCAAAGAAATGAAATCTTAAAAAAAAAAACCTTTCCATTCCCCTTCTCCCAAAGGATCAATTTAGTTATGCAAAAATGCAAAAGATTAGCAACATCCTGTTAATATCACAACTAATCAATATCTGTTATGCAAGATCGTCATAACTTAAGCACTCTTCATCAAACTTCCTGAATCAAGTCTGTATTTTCCCTTTTTATTATATTAAAAAAAAAAGAAATTCTGGTCTGAGAAGCCTGAAAAGAAACTTTCAATGTGCGCCAAAAGCATTCTGGCTTTTATTCTTTGTTGCTATTTGCAATTACCCAGAGAGGAAGCTTGTTTTAAGAAAAAATCCCAACCAGAAAAATCCCTCTCAGGTCACAATTGACATTCTCTTTCTTAAGATGCCCCGCAGCGACAAGCCAAAGCCTGTTCAAAGATAGGTCTTTGGGGCACCCCCTGGTGGCTGAGAAGAGTCACGAAATCCATATCCTGACCCAGAAGGTCAGTGATCTTTGAGGCTTTCTAAACGGCCATCGCCAAATTTTCCATTCGACGTTGTGAATACATTCATATCAGGAAACCAGGAGGGAGTGGAAAGAATTTGGAATCGCAAGACTTGGACTGGATTCAAAGCTCTGTCATGTACTAGCTATGCAAACCTGGATCTGGCTGGTCAGTTTCCATAGCGCTGAGGTTGAATCTGGAGTTTCTCATAGGAGATATGAGGCAATGTCAAAACTAGAGGGGTATACAATTCCATTTATCTGATATGTCCAGAAAAGGCAACTTTATGGAGATAGAAAGTAGATTAGTAGTTGCCTGGGGCTGGGGATGGAAATGGGGGTTAACTATAAATGGGCATGAAGGATCTTCCTGGGGTGATGAAAATGTTCTAAACTGGATTGTGCACAACTTGGTAAATTTACTAATAATCATTGCAACGTGCATTTGACCTGGGTGAATTTTGTGGTATGTGAGATATACCTCCATAAAGTTGTTTTTTCAGTAAGCAACTGGGAGGAAAAGCAAGATGGATAACCTGTGTAAAGCCAGGTACAGAGCTGGGAAGTCTGTACCCTGTAATTAAATAAGAGGGAAAGGGAATGTGGGGTTAGGTAGGAATGGGCAGGAAAAATGCCCAGGATGGGTGTTGCTGTTTGCAACTGTATTTTGGCCACTTTATATTGTCCATAGCTTGTGTCCAGGAAGGTCTCTGGGTTAGCACATGGGTGGAGAGTGCACTGCCCTGCTCACGGGCTAGGGGCAGGGCTTCTGTGCACTGGGATGGAAGTTCTGATGGTGAGGGCCACTTCTGATGGAAGCAAGACTATTAAAGCAGCCAGCCCAAGGCAGCTGCCTCAAAATGATCATTTGTTTTTAAATGCAAGAACTGTGTTTTCTTCACAATATTTCTCAGTATGAGGTAATTCAGTGTGGTTGGGGAATTAGAGTAGGCTGGGGAGAGCATGGCTTTTTTTTTTTTTTTTTTTTTGCATTACTTACAGAAGACTTGAAAGTGTGAGAATTTATGGAAGTACAATAAGAAAATTCAGGAGGATATCTCTGTAGGTTGAGTAGAGAGAAACTCGGTAGGAATAATACCCAAGCGAAGCTGGAAGAAAGAAAGAAAGAGAGAGAGAGGGAGGGAAGGAAGAAGGGAGAGAGGAAGGAAGGAAGACACAGATGATATAGTAGGAAATCACATTATATCGTACCTACCAAATGGGTTTATTATCTTTAATATAACATACACAAACCAGAGAAAAGTGGGCAAAGGATGGCTATAGATAATTCACAAAAGGAAAAATAAATGAATAAATATGATCTGTCAACATTTCAAAGGACATTTAGCCTGGCTACTAATTAATATGTATTATTAACAAAAAATGAGCAGGGGTGCCTGAGTGGCTCAGTTGGTTAAGCATCCATTCTTGATCTCAGCTCAGGTCTTGTTCTCAGGGTCATGGGTTCAAGCCCAAGGTTGGGCTCCAAACTCCACACGAGGCTTTGGGCTCCACACTGGGGGTGGAACCTACTTAAAAAAAAAAAAAAGAAGAAAACAATGAGCTATTTTTCACCTGTGAGATTAGCAAAGATTAAGAAGATTGGTGTTAATTATCCTCAGGCAAATGGTACAGGTTTGCCGGGGGAAATTTGGCCCTGTACTTCAAAATGTAAATATGCATACCTTTTGGCCCAGCAATTCCAGTTTGGGGAATTAGTTTATGGTAATAATTACACATGTGTGAAAAGATATATATGTTAGTGTGTTCATGATTGAGTTATTTGTAAAGACAAAAAATGGAAAGGTTCTCGAATGCCCATCAACAGGGACTTGATAATTATGCATCTATTCAACAGACTATCCATAATAATTAAAAATGAACGTGATCTGTATTTTGGGTCATGAGGAAAATATTTTTTTAAAGATTTTTATTTATTTATTTGTTTGACAGGGAGAGAGAGATCACAAGGAGGCAGAGAGGCAGGCAGAGAGAGAGAGGAGGAAGCAGGCTCCCTGCTGAGCAGGGAGCCCGATGCGGGCTGGGCCTTGATCCCAGGACCCTGAGATCATGACCTGAGCCGAAGGCAGAAGCTTTGACCCACTGAGCCACCCAGGCGCCCCGGGAGGAAAATATTAACATTATGTTACTAAGTAAAAAATATCAGTGCCATAAGAGCATAGGTGACATGATCTCATTTTTGTTTAAAGTTGTACTGTGTGTGCACACGTGTGCCATGTGTGTAATGGACATGAACAGGCACTGCCCAGATACCCTTTCGAAAAAGGACTTATTGCCCCAACTGTCAGCACCTTCAGGAACTGCCTCACTGCAAAGCCCCCTCTCCAGTGTCCCGCCCTCCTGAGCAGGGCTGGTGGGCACATCTTGGCAGAGGCGGGGACACAAGTCAGTCATTTTACCTTACAGAGAAGCACTCTGATGGGCGATTGTCACTCCAGGGCTCCCTGTGGGGTCCACTGAGGGCGTCGTCAGGCCTGAAACACAGCTGTTTCCCTCACTACCCAATGCTGCTCTCATCCCCATCTTTCCACAAGGGTTGTTGACCCCAAGGAAAATCCTTAAGATGTATCTCACAACAAACTCCATCTGAGAATCTGCTCTGTAGAAAATCTAACCAGTGGTTTTTATACATACCTGGTGGACAAATTCTGGCAAAAAAAATATACAGCAAGCATTTTATGTTGGATGAGTTTTATGTTATAGTTTTGAGCCTTGTCTGATTATTTTAAAGTAGGTATTTATTACTTTTGTCTTCAGATGAAAACAATAAAGTGGTTTTCACTTTGGAAAATAAAAAGAACAGTAAATGGTTTGGTTTTATTCTAGTCAAGATGACCACATGAGAGTATCCAGATTGCAATGGCAGCACCAAGCCCCCCGACGTGTGCTCTTTCTGGCAGGGAGATCAGCTATTCTGAACATCTGTCTGGCTCCTACACACCCTTCCTACTGCTCTAGGTCTTGGTCCAGGTCGAAGTTGTGGTACTTCCTCCATCAGGTTGTCAGCATATTGTTGAGGTTGCCTGTAGAAGTGTAAGATGAAGAGCAGTTTGGGGGGACCGTGAGGACCCACTGAAGATTGTGTGTGTGCACCCCCATGTTGGGAGTGGATGGACACGGGATGCTATGTGTTGACAAATTCTCAAACCTGATGTACTTACAGGTCGTCCCACGTGTTTCATCATGAATGGGAGGAACGTACATGCTGGGGGTGGAGCCCAGTGGTATCTGCCACCCAGAGTCCTTAGCTTAGAGCCTTGACTTCTTTGGCAAACACTATGTGCTGCCTACACTAGAAGTACCTGTCTTTGAGTTTCCCTTTGTCTTATGGCTTTTCCGGATTTGGGCTGCATGTTGTGGTCCTGTTCAGGGGAGTAAGGAAACGGTAGGGTTGGAAGCCACTGCTCCTGAGAACCAAGAGTTTTTGCCTGGCCGACACAGTGAGTTAGTTATCCATGGTAGCAGAGACCGGAAGTTGTCCTCCCCACATCCATCCTTTGTATCTTCATTCAGAAAGTTCAAAATCCAAGCTTTTGCTGACATACTTCACAGCCTCCCTTGTAGCTCCATGGGATGAAATGTGTAAAGTCTTGCTGACAGTATGTGCTCGGAATCAAAGTTCGGGGTCCTCTCCTTAAAGGAAATGCTTTCTCTTTACCGGGTCCTACAGGTCAGAAGGCAGTGTGGCATGCGTGGTGGTGAGGTATCTGGGAACATGCAGACCAGGGCAATGCCCAAGGGGATGGATGTGCTCCAGAGAGAAGCAGCCTTGGTCGCTTTCGCAGGGAACCTCCACAGTAGTCCCTTGACGACTCACACAGGGACCATTGGGTAAAAGAGAACGGAAGTCCTTTCTTGTGTAAGCCACTAAAATGGGGGGTGGGTGTATGCAAAAACCAATCATTGTTTTTTTTTTAATTTTTATATTTATTTATTTGACACAGAGAGAGGGATTACAAGTAGGCAGAGAGGCAGGCAGAGAGAGGAGAGAGGAGAAAGCAGGCTCCCCACTGAGCAGGGAGCCCGATGCGGGCCTCAATCCCAGGACCCTGAGATCATGACCTGAGCCGAAGGCAGAGGCTTTAACCCACTGAGCCACCCAGGTGCCCAAACCAATCATTGTTTTTATATTTTACTCTTATAACTCGATTATAGGGTTTGTTACAAGGATGTATTTACTTCTCTGTGTCCTTCTCTAGAATATTTCTTTCTTTCGGAACTGCCGGCCTAGAGGAGGCATTCCGTAAGTGTTTGCCGAATGTATGAATAATTGCATGCTGGGGAAACATTGTAGAAAAGGGAAGCTGGAGAACTAAATACAAAGCTTAATTTCACAATTTCTGTAACAAAGGTCTCCCCAGGTCTCACTAGCCCATCCAGGGCCCCATCAATAAAGCAGGGACACGGAAATGATGACACAGAAATGTCTAAGTACTCATAGCCTCCCCTGCCCTTATCCCTGGAGGAAGATGCTGGTGTTTTCCTGCTCAGAATTCTGTACCACTACACCCCCATCCTGATCAAAACTCACACCCACATTTCGGATCAGATTAATTCACGTAAGGAGTACACTAAAAGGAGGGTTTGTGTCAGAAAGGGCTGCAAGAAGGAATCGGGGAGCAAACTACAGGGTGGGAATGTGTGGGAGGAAGGGGAAAGGAGATTTGTAAAGAGACAAGGTTATAAACTGTATTTCTTTTTGAATGTCACTTGAGAGATACAAGTAAAGATCAGGATTAATTTGCTCTTGATTGGTGGTCAGTGGTCTCTGACAGTGACTCCCCAGAAAAAGGCCAGGCTGAGGACACTGGGATTTTGTTTCCTGACAATAGTCATAGCTCAAGTTTCATGACTTTTAAACCACCTCTTCATGAAGGGCTTCAGCTCCTTCTTCAATTCACAAATTCTACGAGTTCTAGATATTGTCTTTCTTGTGGCCATGAATCCTAACCCCCACTGTGATGCTGGCTGCTCATAAAATCACAGGAAAGTAACCGGAACCCTCCATCATGTCGTGGTCTCCCAGGGGCAGCTGATGTCCCTGCTCACAGCAGGGTCTTCCTGTGCTCTGGACATCTTTTGTCCTGGCCCCCTGGTCCCTAGGATTGACCAGGGAACTGACATGTGAGATACAGGTCCTCACCATCTTAATTTTTCTCCCAGCTACATATCCAAACATTAAAAACAGAAGTTCTTCTTCCTGTTTCAGCTGAAACTGTTCATACTGTTGTTCATACTGTTACGGTCCTATCTCTCATTTGAAAACACTAGTAAGATTCAAGCTGGCTCCAGCAGGAGCAGGCATTAGTCTAACTAAGTTCACTTGCAGCACAATGAGTGGAGACTGAGGTTCGCATGAGCTCTTCAGTTGCAGGTGAAAACACCTGGCGGATTAACACCCCTGAGCTGTGGTGTGGCTCGGGTGCACACACCACAACTGCCTATGGCTGGCGGGGCCTTCAGGGATCCACACACAGCTTTACGAGGGTGGACAGACCTACTTTTGTATTTCCTCAGTCTGATAAACCCCCAGTGTGAAGACATAGCTGAAAGTGGTTTCTGAGCTTTATTAAGCATTATTATTAGTTTGTGCAAAGGAGCCGGAAACCTAGAGCCAGGTTATTGAATGTTGAATATTCAGGAAATTGAGGTGATGATAAATAGGACTACTGACTTACAAAAATGCACTTTGCTCTTGACATTTGACAAACACAATTTTGCTGTAGTTATTTAAGATACAGCTTCTTGAGGTTGGTAAGGACCCAATCTGCTGAGCGTGTGCAAAGCAGTGACATTTGGGTGACATGGGACCCGAGGGCAGCAGCCACATGGCTCATTTCTGTGATGAGTGAGAGCCTCTGCAAGGCTGTGTGTGAGGAAGTACAGGCATTATTGGAATTTCTGTTTTACCACAGGAGAATTAAGGAATATTACTAAGTGGGTTTTCTGTGTTTCCATCTTTAGTAACAGAATTCCAGCGTGTATAAGGCCATAAAATTAATCATTTATTCAGTATTCTGTGTGAGGCATTGTGCTGGGTACTGATACTAAAACATTTCAGTAAATATATTTGCTCAATAGAAAACCACGACCCAGTCATTTCCAGGCGGTGCGGGACCGAGTGGGCAACGGCCTGCAGAGTAACATGCCTAAGTTTTCGTGTGACTACTGCGACACATACCTCACCCATGACTCTCCGTCTGTGAGAAGGACACACTGCAGTGGTAGAAAACACAAAGAGAATGTGAAAGACTACTATCAGAAATGGATGGAAGAGCAGGCTCAGGGCCCGATTGACAAAATAACCACTGCATTTCAACAAGGAAAGATACCTCCGACTCCATTCTCTGCTCCTCCTCCTGCAGGGGCAGTGATCCCACCTCCCCCCAGTCTCCAGGGTCCTCCTCGCCCTGGTATGATGCCAGCACCCCATATGGGGGGCCCTCCCATGATGCCAGTGATGGGCCCTCCTCCTTCTGGGATGATGCCAGTGGGACCTGCTCCCGGAATGAGGCCACCTATGGGAGGCCACATGCCAATGATGCCTGGGCCCCCAATGATGAGACCTCCTGCCCGACCCATCATGGTGCCCACTCGGCCAGGAATGACTCGACTGGACAGATAAGGAGAGACAGGAACCTCTTTATATTCATTTTATATTACTTGTTCTACTTCACCAGGAGATCATGGTGCTGTGACTCTGGGTGTTTCTCACAGCAGGACAAGGAAGACTTGCTCGCCCTTCCTATCAAAGAGAGAATAGTTTTTGCAGGGGAGTAGTGGGACAAAAAAAAAAAAAGCAATTTTCATTTGTATTGTGAAATGTGGAAATAAAATTGTCAACTGTTTTACTTAAAAAAAAAAAAAGAAAACCACGACCCGTCCTACAGAAAGAATAGAATATTTGAAGTAACTGTCCTAATGTGTGGTTAACTTATGAAGAGGGCGTAAAGTTGGTAGCTGTTTGCAGCTNGAAAACCACGACCCGTCCTACAGAAAGAATAGAATATTTGAAATAACTGTCCTAATGTGTGGTTAACTTATGAAGAGGGCGTAAAGTTGGTAGCTGTTTGCAGCTGCCAACATTGCAAAATCTATGCACAAAAAAATGTAAAATCACACACGCACACGCACTAGTGCTTGATGGGAATGGAGAAGGAAACTAGGTTTCCCTAACTAAATGATATATTTTCTAACCTTCTAGATATTTGAAAGCTAATTTAAGCTCTGAAAACAAGACTCATCTATTAAGCGATTTTTGGGATGCCCCAGGGCAACTGTAGATCCCAAATAGAATCGCTGAAATGTCAGCATTTCTGGTCTCCTTTTCGGTGGTGATACAGAGAACCCCATTGTCTATGCTCCCCATCAGCTCTTGCTGGCAAACTCCCTGTGAAATCACAGTGGCCAATTCTCCTTCCCTGGGAATGGGAATGCTGGGGGAGGAGGACTCCCTTTAAAGTTGCTTTAAAGTAAAGGGATTTTTTTTTTAAAATAGGTCACTGAAATTGATCATATATCTAAGCCACGTCTGACATACAGGAAAATGCTATTTACATAAAACATTAAACATTACAAAGACATAGTATTTGTTTTTTAAAACAGTAATAGGATCCCAGGATTCCAAGAAGAAAGTTTGATTCTGGGCGCCTGGGTGGCTCAGTGGGTTAAAGCCTCTGCTTTCGGCTCAGGTCATGATCTCAGGGTCCTGGGATCGAGGCCCGCATCTGGCTCCCTACTCAGCGGGGAGCCTGCTTCCCCCTCTCTCTCTCTGCCTGCCTCTCTGCCTCCTTGTGATCTCTCTCCCTCTGTGAAATAAATAAATAAATAAATCTTAAAAAAAAAGAAAGAAAGAAAGTTTGATTCCAGGCTTGCATTATAGTTATTTGCCCTGCTACAAGAAACTAGAGTGGAGGTAACCAGCGGTATATTTCTCNAAAGAAAGTTTGATTCCAGGCTTGCATTATAGTTATTTGCCCTGCTACAAGAAACTAGAGTGGAGGTAACCAGCGGTATATTTCTCCAGATTCAAATATGAACAGATTTCATATGCGTTGTTTTTGCATCTGTAGTTCAGATTCAGGGTTTGCCCCTTAGTTCAGTTCACACACCTCCAGCTCACCAGGAGGAGGATGGGCTCGCCTCAGGCCGTAGGGCAGGCTGAGGACACCTGAAGCTGGGGCTGGACCCTGGCTGGGGTCACACTGCTGGGCTCCTGCAGGGTGGGGGCAGGGCCGCCACCATCCCCGCTTCACTGGACCAGCCAAGCCCCCGCCTCTGTGCTGCCGACCTGCGCTTGAGGGGCTCCTCTTGGATAATAGCTAGAGGGGACAGAAAAACTGAGTTCAGGGAAAATGGAAAGAACGTGCATGGAATGAAAGGAAGTGTTGTCTCCCGTTGATGTGTGCATGCGCGCATGTGTGGGGTGTGTGCGTGTATGTTGAGTGTGCTGTGGAAGGGAGTGGGAGTTCTAAGAGGACATTGCCAACTCTTCTTGGAGCTTGAGAAAAATCCAATTAGATTTTTACCTCATGGGATGCAACAATATATAAATATATATAAAACACCATAGAAGAATAAAAAAGAGAACTTAACGAAGACAAAGAGATTGTGGGCAGATCTGAGGAACATTTAGGAGCGTCAGTAGCACTTTGTGACTTAGTGGATGTGGAAAGCAAGGGAGAAGAAGGAGTTTAACTAGATTTGTGGATTTAGCAACTGGGGCCTGTGTCCTTCTGATACAGGTGGAGACAGGAGGACATTGCCTAACTCACCTACCCTCTTCCTGCCACCCACACCTGGTTGCTGTGTCACCAAACTCTCAAATAAGATAGTCCCTAAATTCCTTACCATGACAATTACTTCATCATGCCACAGATAATTTTTTTTTTTAAACTAAAACTTGGAATACAGATCCCTTTGTGGTCTGACAAGGGCAGAACTGTCTTCCAAGTGAGGGGGTAAGGTCCTCAAGGTGGTTCTGCTTTTAGGGCTCCAAGGCTGTGCTCCAAGGTGGGATCTGAAATATCAGGAGCTCTTTGAAGGTGTGTGCCCTGGGTTCTCAAGCCGTTAGGAGAATCATATCTGACCTCACGAAGGCACATGAATTAGAAGACTGATCTGGATAAATCTCAGGATTCCATAACCCTCCCAAGTAGCCTCTAAAAGAATTCTTTTCCCCAAACCATTTTTAATCTCATAAGGCCCAAAGAAAGTTAGAAAGGAACAAAGCTGCTTCTTTCTTTTTTCCTTAGGTAAAAAACAAAGCAAACCAAAACAAAAAAACCCTAAAGCTTTTTCTTTCAATGGGCTAAAGTTCCATTTCACGCTGATTGGAAATTATGTGAAGAAAACCATGCCAGTAGGCCTTTCGGTGGGGGAGCAGGGGGTGCCCTGTTCCATTCACATGGCTAAGGTGCTGTGATGTTGTGCAGGTGGGGGCTTCCACACCAGTATATGGAGAGATAATGGTCTTTCTCTATAGTCTAAGGCAACTACAGGAGCTATGTTATTTAAGATTCTATGTGAGTTTTCAATTCTATTGATTAAATAAATAAATGTTTGAAGACATCTCACTTAATCACTGCATCTTGTTTTAAGTTCTGCCTCTGGCTGGTCTCATTTGTTGGAGGTGGGGGACAACACCCTGCAGTGTTTTCATACACCTTGTGACAGCTCTTGTTCCAGACTGTCTTTTCAAAGATATTTGTATACAGAAGAATCTCGAAAGACAGAAATAGAATCTCTCTCTGGGGCAGAGGGCAGATTTGTTTCCTGGAGAGGATAATAAAGATAATGTCCCTTTGGGACAAAGTTTGGGTAGGTTTGCTAATGTTGCCAGCAGGCCGGAACCAAGGCCCCACAGGAGATCCAGCAGGACTTGCCAAGAAGGTCCTTGGCTTCATGCAAGATAGAAATCAAATGGAAGCCAGCAGGAAGTGGGAGCAGAGTTCACTGAAGATTTAGAGAGAGCAGATAGAGATGGAGCGCCTGGGAGACTCAGAAAGGAAGGCAGCGTCAGTGTTGTCTTTGTTTATGATCTGGGGGTTTTTATTGAGGATTGTGGTCTGGTGTATGTGTCTTCTCGGGCATCCAAGAACCCATTAGAACAAACAGCCCAGGTGTTATTCCTTGGAGCTGGGGGGATCTTGGCTTTGAGATGTCTAGTGCTGGTGGTCTGGAATATGCATGTAAGAGCTCTGTCTGGTCATTCTCACCTGGTCCTTCCTCAGATGTTACTTATTCTAAAGAAACTGTTAACTTCTGTCCCTCATAAGGAGGACATACACGGTTTGCATTCTGAGGCATGTGTAAAGTGGGGTGGGGTACAGGTCCTGGCAAGAATAGAAGCAGGAAAAGGAGCAAAAAGCAGATTTTTATGGAGTCCTTCAGTTTCCCTGTCTCACTAACATCCCACTATAAGATTGGGTGTTTCCCTCCCCTAAGACAGGGAGTCCAGGGGGGACCTTATGAGAACATGGAACTCATTCTGCCTTCTGTGCCATGATCAGGAGACTCATGTCTTCTGCCAGCTTCAGTGAAGCTGTGATTGGCTGACTTATTAGCTTGAGAGCAGGGTAAAAATTTCAGATGCTTCACAGTTCTTGATATTCTTTTGTCTGGTTTTCTCTTGAGTCATCATTTGACTTGAAGTTAAGGGAAATGTTGGTGAAGATGTGATGAGAATAACAAAAGGCAAATTGAGTGAGTTTAATGTTGCTCTCTCGGGGGCCTGCTAGCTTCCTGGTTATCTCTCCTCTTTCCCTGCCCCCATCACAGTGAGCACCAGGCCAGTGCACCACTGGGCACCCAGTTACTATTATTATCCATTTCACCATGTACTGAGCGCCTCTCTGTACCAACTGCTCTTCATACATGATCTCTGTCTCTTGCTACAGTTTTGCAAGTTTGGCATTATTCCTGGCAAGAGGGTAAAGGAACTTGTCCAGTCTCACAGAGACAGTGATAGAGGCAGGGTTCCTACCTGTATTTATCTGGTAGCAAAGCTCATTTCTGCCCATGGTAAGCCCATGCTACCCCAGTTATGCAAATGAAGTTGCAGAGCAGAACAAGAAATATTTTAGTGGTGATGTTGACAGTCTGCTTAACCTCCTCTTCTTAAAAGACTACCATTACCCCATTTTCGGATTTGCCATCCTGTTTTATTTGACTCCTGCTATTGCCAATTCAGAGCAGCTCCTCAGCCCTTATCCCATTCACATCTCTTCTTGAACATACAGATATTAATGGTATTTTTTTCACAGCTGATTAGAAATCTGTATGTGAGGAAATGGGCTAAGAAGGATTGAGTCACACACGATCTAAGACAATAATGACAGGAAGTATCAGCTGGACTGACCCTTGATGGCAATAAGAAAGTAAACTATGACCTCAGCTTCCAATCCGTGGGATTTAAGACGCATCCACCGGAAATCTGAGTTGGGAGCTCACGTCTCCAAGTCTTCTCCGTGGGGGCTCGTTTGAGGGATGGCTGTCGTCCAGCCCTTTATTTCCAGGAAACGAGACTTCGATTCCTTGTAATGTTAACTTTAAAAGAAAGGCATTCTTGAAAAGAGACGAGCATTTGAAAGAAAGCTGAATGAGAAGATAGAAAAATCTACAGCTGGCTTCCATTCTCAGCTGCCTGGCACCCTCCACCACACACGTACTGGCTGTGAAATTGCCCGTGGTCTACGAGTAGGTGGTGGAACATCCCCTAAATGAGCCATGAATACATATATCCCCAGAATTCCCCAAACTCCTCAGCTCTGGGGATGTCTTGGGGAATGGAGAATTTGAAAACAGAAGTGTGTTTACATATTCACTCTCACTACCAGTTGCATTACTCCTGTATTTTCCCAGCAGATTTTTTATTTTTATTTGTTATTGCCTTCAGAATAATTCCCAGGTAAACACACTAAAATATATCAGGGTTCAGTAGTGAACTGTTAGTTTAAACTCTCAGTTGAGTGGGTGAAAATCATACAGTTGAGCCATTTGGAGAGACAGAAATGTAAAAAGACCAGTATGCTATGCAAAGACCACCAGACTATTATTTCTGTAAGAGGATGAGGGAGATGCTTCCAACTGGTACAGAACAAAAAATATTGGTACAATGGACTTACTAGATGGATCCACATCTCTGAGGCTCATCGAGAAGAGCCAGTCAAGGGCAAGAAATTTGAAAAATCCTCCTTCTCCCTGCTTGGCTCTTTCTTCTTGCTTGACTATTTCCATTCTGTTGAGGCCATGAAGCACGGCCTCTTGAACAGTGTGGGATGGCACTAGAGAGAAGTGGTGAGACCAAAGGAGGGGAGCAGGCCGGGCCAGGGAGGGTGCACCCAACGCAGGTTCCTTACAGGAAAGAGAAAATCAGAGGGATTTTCAGAGAGAATGAGTGTAGATTTGAATATAGATTTGAATACAGTTTAAAAAAGCCTCCGGCCACTTCTACATACAAGCCAAAGCAACTACAATTGGCAGTCCTGTGCGCCCAGCCAGCAGCTGGCATATTTGGGGGTTGATGTGAATCTTGATCACTGCAAATCTCATTCTGCCTGGCTTTGCAGAGCCATCCCATGGTTTCATTGGCAAAACAGTAGAGTCTCTCATTATCCAAAAGCATCGAGGCATGTGTGTGTGTGAGATACACAAATGGAGAAGAGAGAAATTCAGTCCATTCAGATTTGGCCTTCAACATTATTTTACTTTAGTTGGTGGAACAAGGTTCATTTCTTATTTATGTTTTTAATTTGCATTTTTTGTTTTTGTCTTGATGTGACAAATGTGACGCAGCTTTGAAAGCAACAGCGTGCTGGAGATGAGGCATGGGATGTCGCGGAAGTTGGGGTGTAAGACCCCCGTCTATCTCAGTGTATCTCCTTCTCATCTATGTATCTCTGCCCATACGTCTCTGGGCCTGGGAACATCTTCCTCTGCTTTTCTCTCTGTATTACTTCTCTTGTAAACCATGTCTCCTATTTCTCTCTGGTTTTTTGCCATGTTTCCCTGCACTTTCCCCTCCTTTTTTTCCCCTTCATTTATTCAAAGTTGAACCGACTGCCAGCCACTGTACATTGTCTTCAGATATTGGAAAACTCCTCCTTCCCCCCAACTCTGAATCTAGTAGCTTTTTCATGCAGACATTTTGATTGATCTTACTTTCAAAAGTCAGTGACATTTGAGGAGCAAAAAAATTGTTTTGACCGTTTCCCTGACCTGTGATGGAGTTTTCTAGAGCTATCCATCTTGTCAATCCTGTGTTAGTCTACACAGAATGTTGATACCCTTCAAGGCCAGTAAGAACTAAGCTGGTAAAAGCAGAACTAGAGTTCTCAGGCATAGAGAGAAAGGAGACAATAGTTTCTGTAAAAAAATGGAACATTGAATTAAACTGCTTTTAAACCTTTAAAAAACTTTTCCAAACATAAAACACATGGCTCTGTAAAGCATGGAACAGGAATTAAAAATATGACAAACTGATCAGAGTTTGATTTTTTTCAAATCGATGAACAAGGCTTTTCAATCTCCAAACAATTCAGACTTGTGTCTGGGACACTTGCTAATTTATTTCTCAGAAAACAGATGTCCACAGGGCCTCAGCTCAGAGTACTTCCAGAATCCTGACCACACTGAGGCCTCCGGGAGCCACCTTGCAGGTAGTTGGTACTAAACACACGTGGGTTCTAATTCGTTAGAGAAAAAATAAATATGCTGGCAATTACTTTTCCCCTGGAATACGATGCTATTGTACTTTCTAAGAATCTCTCGATGGCCTATAACTACTGGAGGCCTCATGTTTCACACCAATAATTCCAGTATAGTGGGAAACGTAGAAGACAGGAGGAAAGACAATATTCATTATTAATGAAAGGACTGTGCCCTCTAAGGAAACACAGTGCACTTAATGTTCAGCTTACCTCATCTTTCCATCAATAAATCCATGCTCCCTAATTGTTTTTTTTTTAAAGATTTTATTTATTTATTTCACAGAGGGAGAGAGATCACAAGGAGGCACAGAGGCAGGCAGAGAGAGAGGGGGAAGCAGGCTCCCTGCTGAGCAGAGAGCCCGATGCGGGCCTCGATTCCAGGACCCTGAGATCATGACCTGAGCCGAAAGCAGAGGCTTTAACCCACTGAGCCACCCAGGCGCCCTCCCTAATTGTTTATGGCATCCCTTGGTAGGCTCAATGGAGAGGATGACAGCTAATTAACAAACACACTGTGGCCTTAATTAAGCTGCCCTTTCCTGTCTATGATACTACTTCAATATAAATGAAGACAGGTCCTGCTTTATTTGACTCCCATTATAGAACTGAATTCCAGATTAATTTTCTTAAAGCATGATCCAATTAAGCTTCACTTAACTAATGAAATGTGCATATTTTGTGTTTTAAATAAGGACGGGAGTTCACTTAAAAGATTAATTTCTCTTTTGCCTCCCCCTTCCCCAGCTCCTTCTTACCTGATGGTCAATGAGGGTAGAGTCTCCTAGGGCTGCTGTAACAAAATACCACAGATTGCAGGGCTTCAACAACAGACATCAGTTTTCTTAGAGTTTTGAAGGCTTGAAGTTCAAGATCAAGGTGTTGGCGGGGCTGCTCTCCCGGAGGCCCTTCTCCTTGTCTTATCGATGGTCATCTCTCCCTGTGTCTTTACACCATTTTCCCTCTGCACGTATCTGTGTCAAGTTCACCTCTTCTTACAAGGCCCTTTGTCAAATGGACTCGTTTTAGCATAATCACCCCTCTTTCTCCAAATACAATTACATCCAGAAGTACGGAGGTTAGGGATTCAACATGTGAATTTTAAGGGAACACAATTCAGTTCAGAATAGGGGAGAAGAGGTGGCATTTCCAAGGGAGGCAGTGGAGTGAGTGGTTAAGGGCGCTGCTTCTGGAGCAGAACACCATCTGCGTTCAGATCTCGGCTTCCCCACCTGCCAACTACGTGACCTCGGGCAAATCGCTTAAGTTCTCGACCCTTCAGTTCTTCCATTTATGAAATGGGTTAATAATCATGCCTACCTCAGAGGGCTTTTGTAAGGATTAAATAAGCACTTTATACATTTGAAAGCCCTCTGTAAATTGTTTGTATAATTATTTCAAGTTTTTTCCTTAAAGTGTTTGAAAAGTGCTTATACATTTTCCTTGTAGGGGAAATGAATGCTGTACAATAATATAAAAATGTGAAGAACATCTTGATCCCCATAGTTAGTGAATTGAGATGATTATCTTTTTAATTTATCTTATAATCACAATTTTTTTTTTATACTCAAACGTAATGACCCTTGCACTAGGGCACGAAGTGGATTTGGGCCAAATGTCACCAAGTTCAGTCCAGCCCATGTCCTGCCACCCTCCTCGGCCTTGTCCTGGAACTCCTCCCTCACTGAACCAAAGACAGGCTGTGATCGCATGCGTAGTTACACCTGAGCAAACCTGGTCCAAGGTCAGGGCTTCCAAATTCAGACGTCTGCCTTCGTTTTCATAAAACCCTAATTCTGGACCAATGTCCTTCTTTACTGCTATACACTGGTAGCTATATCCCTCCGTGGTGCTTCCTCCACACCCTGTGCACATCTCTAGCTTTGTCTTTACGACATTGCTCTGCCATTATCTATTGATGAGTCCATCTCTCCCCAAACACCAAATTCCTTGTAGTCAGCAAACTTTGGTGTTCATTACTGATTCTCACTGTGTTCAGTATAGTACATATCCCCAACATGTCTCATCTTTCCTTCAGCCACAGACTGTATCGAAATTATTTGTGTGTGGATCTCCTAAGAGACAGAGATCAGAATCTTACTCGTTTTTCCTCCTGGGTCAGTTGGGGTTCTTGGGTGCATGGAACAAAATCTTTCTGTATTGATTTAAGTACACAAGGATTTTGCTAAAAGGAATTGGACAGCTCACTGAAACAGTAGGAAGATCAGAAAGTCAAGCTTGAAAATAGGTGTGAAGAAAGGAAAATAAAACAGCTAAGGCCACATTCTAAGCCACAACACGAAATAAGCCACTTGACACCAAAGTGCACTGCCTTCCCACTGGCACTGCCAACTGTTGCTAGAAACTAGAGGCTGTCACAGCATCTGCCATAGTCCTCCCTCTGGGTGGATGATCCACCCTCCCTCCTTCCTTCCTACTTCCTTTGGGCCCCCTCTGGTTCCCAAATCACCCTGGGGTACATGCATCTGATTGGCTGAGCCTCAAAGTGCCAAGAGTCTGAACACAGGAGAAACTGGGAAGGTGAGTAGTTGATGTTTGCAGCCTGGTCAGAGAAGATGGGGAAAATTTCTCAAATAAGGAATGTGAATGAGATAATGGTGGCCAGAAAAAAATGACAAATATCTACTACAGATCTCTCAAGGTTAGCACAGCCTGGCTAATAGTAAATGCCAAGTAAAGGCAGATAAAAAGTAAAGTGTGAATCAATCTCCTCTGTGTTTCCAAAAACCCACACTGCCAAGGGGAATCTTGACCTGGCCCTACAGTCTATATTTTTGAGGAGGAAGAGACAAGGAGGGAAAGGATGGGAGAACATGAGTAATATGTGTGAAGTGTTGTGATGTGCTGGGCACGGTGTGGTGACATTAGATAAGTCCCTCCTGGTGATATGACCCTCACTGCAATGTGATGTGCAAGAGGCAGGGACCAGTCATGGCTGTGTGATCCTTTAGCACATCCTCAGGGCCTGGCACAGTGCAGGCACACTGTAGGTCTTTAATAAATATTTGCTGGTGTTGAACAATACTATAGAGGAGATACTCTGCCATTTTGTTGATGTTCAGATTACGTACTCTGGCAGTCCCAAAGCAGAGAGTAGCAGCTCGTCCAGCACCCAGCTTCGTATTCTAGTCATCATCACACCTGAATGGATGCTAAAATATGGATAGCCAATATGCAGGCCATCGAGAGGAGTGACATCAGCAACATGGCAGCCTAAGCTGTCCCTCATTTTGTCACCTTTATCATCTTAACTTCGGAAACTATCCACAAACAGGAGGGCTTCTGCTGGAGCTGTGGGGCCCAGCAGCATTCACCAAGGGGACCTGGGAGAGTCTCCCCCACCCAAGAATCAGGCAATTGACAGACAGACCCTAGTATGCCTGTGGAACTGCCAGCAGCCTGTCACCTGTCACCTAGCTCCAGCTCCTGTTGGCTCGCTGCAGTCTAGGAGCACCTGGAAAATGCGGACTTGGGCAGATGCCACAGACAAGGAAGACTATGTGGAAGTTCAAGTGTCTAGAGAAGAAGTTCCAGCACTCTGTTGGAGCAAAAACAAAACAAAAACCAAGCCAAAACAAAACAAAAAAAGAGCTTGGATGCATTTGAGTGGGTAGGAGGAATTTGGCTCACGTTACCCTTCCCCCCTAAGAGAGCACAGCTTCGAGAAAGAAGAAGCCAAGGATCCTTCCCTTGGGAGACAGGGAGAGCAGTGAGTGCGTGCCTGGGATGGGTTGGGGCAGTGGGCACAAAAAGTGAAAGGGATTAAGAGGTATAAACTTCCATCTATAAAATGAGTAAATCATGGCGGTGTAATGCTTGGCATAGGGAATACAGTCAATAATATCGTAATAACTTTGGTGACAGATGGTAACTGGACTTATTGTGGGATCATTTCACAATGGAAAAAAAGAAAAAAGAAAAAAAGCCAGTGGGCAGAGGAACAGAATAGATATTTTTCTGAAGGAGACACATAAATGGCCAATAAATACATGAGAAGGTGTTCAACATCACCAGTCATCAGGGAACTGGAAATCGAAACCATAATGAGGGGCGCCTGGGTGGCTCAGTGGGTTAAAGCCTCTGCTCAGGCTCAGGTCAGGATCTCAGGGTCCTGGGATCGAGCCCCAGCACTGGGCTCTCTGCTCAGCGGGGAGCCTGCTTCCCCCTCTCCCTCTGCTTACCTCTCTGCCTGCTTGTGATCTCTCTCTCTCTATGAAATAAATAAATAAAATCCTTAAAAAAAACCATAATGAGACATCATTTCACATCTGTTAGAATGGCTATTATCAAAAAGGCAAGGAAATAAATGTTGGCGAGGATATGGAGAAAAAGGAACATTTGTGCACTATTGGCAGGAATGTAAATTGGTTCAGCCACTATACAAAACAGCATGGAGTTTCCTCAAAAAATTAAAGAATTAAAAATCTGTATGCTCCAGCAATTCCACTTGGGTATACACCAGAGGAAATGAGAACAGAATCTTGGAGAGATATCTGCATTCTTTGTTGCAGCATTATTCACAATAGTCAAGATATGGAAACAACCAAAATGTCCACCAGCAGATGGATGGATAAAGATGTAAGATGTTATATGCATATATAAAACAATGTAAGATGTTCATATATTTAATGGAATGTTATTTGGCCATAAGAAAGAAGGACATCCTGCTGTTTGTGACAGCATGGATAGATCTTTGAGGGCATTACACTGAGATAAAGCAGACAGAGAAAGACAAATATTGCAATGATATTCCTAATATGTGGACTCTTAAAAATCTGAACTCATAGAAATAGGGAGTTGGATGGTGGCTACCAGGGGCTGGGGCGCTGGCCGAATTGGAGAGCTGTTGGTCAAAAGGTACAAACTACAGTTAGAAGATGAAAAAATTCTGGAGATCTGATGCACAGCATGATGGTTATAGTTAATGATACTGTATTATATACTTGAAAGTTGCTAAGAGACTAGATCTTAATTGCTCTCACCATAAAAAAGAAATAATAATTATATGACATGATGGAGGTGTTAGCTAGAGTTACAGTGGTAATCTTATTGCAATATATCAATTATCCAACTAACATTTATACAACATTATATGTCAATTATATCTCAATAAAATATGCAGGCTATTGCTTGTGTGAAATTCTAGGATTTTTTTTAAGCTTCTGATTAGCAAACTCTTTTTGAGGATCTTGTGGAATTGGAATCTGACTGCTTGCCCCCCACCTCCCAAAGAAATAACATTACTAAGTGCATATTATTTCTGATTATAGGTTTTTATGAAATGGACTCTGATCTCATGGCTCACAGGGTTTCAAAGCTCAGGTCCACCCTGGCTCTCCAGGTAGGCATTTTCAGAGCCTTCAGAAGACCGAGCAGGTTTTCTCTAATGACCCAATGGCGTGCCCCTCGCGGCACCGTCATCATTCTCCTGGCCCACTCCTCGGCGGGCCTGTGTGCCTGCTGGAAGTGCCCTACGAGACTGGTCTTGGAAGAAATATTTTCATCATGAGAGTTGAATGCAGGCAAGCCTCCAGCGTTTGCCGGGCATTTTACACGTTCCAGCCTTTTTAGTTCCTCTATCAGAGAAGCTTCGTGCCCCCTAGTGGTGTGAGCCGCAGAAAGAACGAGCTGACTTACATTCCCTCCCACCCCGGCTATTCACTTGTTAGAGCCATCACTGTCCAGAGCAAGCAAGCCCAGGAAACCAACAAACATCTTGCCCCGCCCCCTGCCCACCACCACCCAGGACCCTTGTCCAGGGCACAGCAATTGAAAACTTTTTAATGACTCTTAGAACACTGAAAAAATAAAATAAAATAAAGTAAAATAAAATAAGAAAAGAAAAAAGAAAACTTTTTAATGAGGAAAATTTCCCCATGGACAAAAAGGTATTTGCGCACATTTGATGAAAATAAAAAGGCAACTTCGGCAGGGCACACCTTGCCATCACATGTGGACCGTGCCCGGAGTCCGACACGCCGTGAATGGCCTCGCCGGGCGTGGCGCAGTACAGCCTCCTCCCCGCGTTTCTGCATCTCCCCAGGCGCTGAGCCAAGGCCAAGCCAGTGAGGGCGCCCCTGCTTTGGGGTCGGCTTGGAGAGGAAAGGAGATCCACCCTCAGCCCCGCACTGTCGCCACAGCTTAATGACTGCCAGGAAGGGGCTGAGCCACGCTTTTCTTTCCGAAAGCACATAATGACTGGATGGGAGATGACTTTGGACTGGTCCTGATACAGTTGTATTTCTTGTGGGGGCTGTCCTGATATATTCGACAGTGCCCTGATTTTGAAATCGAAGAGTTTCCCCACCAGACACCACTGGTTAGCTGTGTGCTCGTGAATAATTAGCATAGTCCCTCTGAACATTAGTCCCTCTGTAAACAGAGTTAATGATACCTTTCTCGCCGAATTGCTGTGTGACCTAAAAATCTATCTATCTATCTATCTATCTATCTATCTATCTATCTATCTATCTATCTATTTATCTATCTAATCTATCTCTATCATCATCTACCTACCTACCTACCTCCTATCTCATACAGCCTCACACACACATATAAAGTGTCTGCTATGATTCCTAACACCTAGTAGGTGCTCAGTGTCAGGCAGTTCCTTTATTCCCCTGTATTTTCATGATCGTGTATACTCTTCTCAGATCCCTCGGTGCTGGAGAAGACAGTGGTCCATACACATCACCGGGCAGGACCCCATCCACCTTCCTGCAGGCTGCATATATGGCTCTTGTTCCCCAGAGGGACAAGATACACAGACTCAGTTCACCTGCTTTTGAAATTTCTTAGGTCTGATTTTTTAAATTCCGGTATATATGCAGTGTTAGTTTCAGGTACATAATATAGTGATTTAATAATTCTATATACTACTTGGTATTCATCATGATGAATGCACTCTTAATCCTCTTTAAAGGCCTAAACTTGTATTTGGCAGGGTTGTTTTTGTTTTGTCTTGTTTTGAAATGACAATGGAGATCTGAGGCTTGGAATTTCTTCTGTAATCTAGCCATGGTAGGACACAAGCAATCTCACTTTTCTGTGGCCAATATGAGTTGAGATTTTTATGTGACCCACTGAGATTTTTATGTGACCCAAAGACTCCCAAGTTTCCTTCACTGGCTAAAAAGAAGTTAGGATTGGCTGTGGGTGCCAAACGGGTAGAGTGTGGTGACAGTAGGCCCTGCAATGAGGAGGGGACCTCCTGGAATCAATGTCCAGCAGCTCTGGCCACATGCTCTCCTAGCATCCTGTGCAGAAATGCCAACTAGCCCACACCCAGGAGGATTCTTTCCATGTACTCACGCCAACCTTAGGATCTGGACAGGTCTCCCAGGGATGGAGTGCAGGGGAGATAGGCAGCCGGCTGTCCATGATCCTTGCCCCTCTGTGTCAAGTTTTTCTGTTCAACTTTTGGTCCTGGAATTCTAAGTCCATCTGTACTTGGGAGACAGGACAATTTTCTAGGATCAACAGAGCAGTTTCCGGAAACTATTTCTCATAATTATGCAAGCTGACAACAAATAGGGTGGTTGGTACGGTGACGTGTTCTCTATATATACCTTAGATGGGATGATGAAATCAATTCAGAAAATATTTTCAAACACCTCACAACTGACCTTTATAATAAATACATCCTATTTTCGTCAGGTGTTTTCCCTAAGTTGTGCCTAACTAACTCCAAGTTTCCTGGCTTGAGGGTGAAGGCAGCCTCTTGTGTACAGTCAACCCTAGTGAAAAACCATGCGGAAGAAAAGAAGAGAGGCAGAAATGTGGAAATGTAGATTAAATGGTCATTCTTCTTTTAAATGTCTGAAGTGTCTCATTCACTCAGTATTTATTCAACATCTACTATGTGCCTGGCACTCTTCTAAGGTACTGGGGACACATCAGTGAGTAAAAGAGACAGAACCCCTACTTCCCTCATAGAGCCTGCCTTCTGGTGAGGGAAGACAGGGCCATGCTGAGCCATATCAGAGCCCAAGGCAGAGGAGAAATCAGTAACTTTGATCCTGCCTTTCAAATGTTGATATTTTGCTCATATCATGGATTTTTTTTGCATTTTCATTTTTTAAAATATTCAAAATATTTATCTTGCCTTTTTTTTTTTTTTGGTGTCCCTTAAATTTAGTGCCTGAAGCAAATCTCACTCCCCTCATTAGCCCTGGCCATGAGACAGATGCAGGTGGAGGCACAGTAGGGTCTGAAGGGCAGCGGTCACATCTCCCCTTCCAGACCTCTGAATACACGGGTCCCCAGCTGCTGGAGGACTGACCACTCGCAGCTGGATCCCTGCCCCCAGAGAGGCCAAATGACAATGCTTACCCATCAGAAGCAAGGTGAGGACAAATACCTCACTGAGCCCCAAGTCAGAGCCGCAGGCAGAGAGACAGATGCACAGAGAGCTGAGGCAATGGCTGGAGTCCTTACATGCAAGATCGATCTGTGCCAGTGATTCTCAAAGTGTGGTCCCAGAGCAGTGGCATCAACATCACCTAGAAACACCAATTCCCAGGCTCCAGTCCAGACCTACTCGATTAGAAATTCTGGGGGTCAGACCAGCCATCTACAGTTTCACAAGGCCTCCAGGTGATTCTGAGGTACTGATCCATACAGTCAAGAGAAAGGATCAAGAGGAGGCTAAGGGCAGCTGTGCCAACAAGCAGTCAAAATTTTTTGAGAAGCTTTGGATCTGAACTAAGTTTCAGACTCAGAGCCCATTAACTGAAGGAAAGGCCAGGTCCTCAGGAGGAAGCACCCTGAGACACCTTGACATGTCTGCATGACAATGACTACCCCAGTCCTTCCCCAAAGGGACCAACAGATATTTACCTGGGTAACCATACCCTGGGCAAGGGAAATAGCCCCAGAGTTTGGGAACTGTTGGACACAAGGTCTTAGTTGATAATGGGAACCAGTATGATACAAATCACGGTCCTCTGGCAGAGGAGACGTGTATGGGGGCCAGGTAATATATGGACTCACAGCCCAGGTTCACTTCACAGTGGGTCTAGTCATTCCAGGGACCCATCCCATGCTTATGTCCCTGGTCCTTGATGTATACTTGAAATAATCAGTTCTTGGAAGGAGGTGTGGCAAGGCAAGAGAGAAAGTGGCTTGGATTGGGGGGATAGCAGCAAATTTGGTGACAAGTGTCTAGATTCTGAATATATTTTTAATAGGGAGGCCATAGGATTTGCTGACAGATGGGTGTGAGATACAAGAGAAAGTAAATTGTCAAGGATGACTCAAGTGGTTGACCCAAGCATTGGAAGGATAGAGTATCCATTTAATTTACCAAGGTGGATAAATATGGGAAAGGAGCAAGTTTAGGGGGACAAGATCAGGAGTATAATTTGGAACACACTGAAGTTCAGATGTCCTTTAGATAACTAAGGAGATGTACTGAATAGGAGTTTGATCCAGGCATCTGGAGCTCAGGCAAGCATTAGCCCTAAGATTATGTGAAACTAACGGGGATAGAAACGAGCCGTGGGCCACTCAAACATTAAAGGTCTTCGAGAAGAGGAGGAACTGGGTAAGTTGCAAAAAGACTGAGGAAGCCAGAAGAGGTTAGTAAGGAAAACCACAGATATGCGTTGTCCTGGAGGACAAGTGAAGAAGGATTTCTTCACTTGTGAAGTGAAGAAGGGAAAGGAGAGTAATCAGCTCCATCAAAGCAAGTAAGATCAGGAGAGAGAATGAGCACTGAAGGTCAGTTTGATAAGGCTGCTTAGACACAGTGATGAGGTCAAAAACTTCAGTGGAGCAGGCTCAGCAGAAGGGAAGAGAACTGAAGACAGGGGAATAGACAACTCTCTCAAAAAGTTTTGCAAGGTGGGGGCACCTGGGTGGCTCAGTGGGTTAAGCCTCTGCCTTGGGCTCGGGTCATGATCTCAGGGTCCTGGGATAGAGCCCCAAATCAGGCTCTCTGCTCAGCGGGGAGCCTGCTTCCCCCTCTCCCTCTGCCTGCCACTCTGCCTACTTGTGATCTCTCTCTCTCTCTGTCAAATATATAAGTAAAATCTTAAAAAAAGAAAGAAAGAAAGTTTTGCTAAGGGGGAAACACAGACATAGTGAGGAAGTAGGGTCATGTGAGGTGTTCTTGTGTTGAGCTTTTTTTTTTTGAACCAATGGTGGAATGATACAGTAGGGAGGGGGCCTGGGGAAGAGTGCTGGGGCCGTGTCCAGATGAGGCAGGAGGGGTGGGATCTGGCACGCAGGTGGAAGGGCATAGCAGTGTGGACAGTCCCTCTGTCACAGCAGAGAGAAGGCGCAATTCCTCTGCTATTCCCAAGTAAACTAGGTTTCTAGTAATTCAAGCTTACCTCAGTTTACCTTTTTATTCAGGCTGACAGTAATAATGTAACTGGTCAGATTACTTAGTATCTCTAGGTTACAGTTACCTAATTTATAAAAAGAGAATAACAATACTACCTATGTTAGAGAATGCTGGGAGGATTAAATGATTTAAGAATAAATACTTTCGGGCGCCTGGGTGGCTCAGTGGGTTAAAGCCCCTGCCTTCGGCTCAGGTCATGATCTCAGGGTCCTGGGATCGAGGCCCGCATCGGGCTCTCTGCTCCGCAGGGAGCCTGCTTCCTCCTCTCTCTCTGCCTGCCTCTCTGCCTACTTGTAATCTCTCTCTCTGTATCAAATAAATAAATAAAATCTTTAAAAAAAAAAAAAAAGAATAAATACTTTCATCTAAATATTGAAAAATGCTTAAGGAATACCTAGCACATGGTAAGCAATCTAAAATGGGTAATTTTTAACCTTTACCAACAGATATTTTTTAATGGAGCAATAAAAAGTGAGGGGAGTTGAGATGTTCCAGAACCTGTTCTTTCAAAAAAATTACTTAGGGATGCTTGGCTAGCTTGGTTGAGAGAGCATGCAACTGTTGATCACAGGGCCATGAGTTTGAGCCCCATGTTGGGTACAGAGATTACTTAAATAAATAGACTTAAAAAAAAAAAAAGAAAGAAAACACCGTTCTGTAAAAAAAGAAACTAACATCTCTACTTTAAAAAAATACTTAAATCTCTGAGCTTTTCCCTCATTTGTAATAGTGGGTATCACCTGAACTATGAATAGTATTGATGTGAAAATCAAGTGTCATATATTAAATATGTTTGGAAAAGTACTCATATTATGATGATTGATACTGTTATGTTGTAATTAAAATTTGATCAGGGTAAATAAGTACTTAAAACCAATTTAGAAAAATTTCAGTTGCTGTGAATTTAATTTTGGCTGTTTCTTTGAATCAGTTTATTGTAGCATTTTTGGGGAAAACTCTTATAACATCTGTATATCTAATTATAATGAAATTAAAATCTCACAGCTTCTGTAACCTTCATGAATACATAACGAGATTGGAAGAAAAACCCTGGGACAGCATCTGGCAGCTGATTTCCCACTCAAGGATGGGTGTGTTGTACGGATACTTTACGTTTTTCCATCTTTACTAGTTCTTGGGGGCAAAGTCTGTAACTAAAGGCATCTCTACAGGGGTTTACTGTGCTCCAGGTGTCATCCCCCATTCACACGGAGTCCTCTCAAAGGCAGAAAATCCAAGGTCTTTGATATGCTGGAGCCCTCAAGGCAGCTTTGGGTTTCCCTTCTCACAAAGCAGTTTAATTTCCCAACAATGATAAAATAAGATCATTTTTATGTGAATCCCCAATTTGAAGTTATTCTGGGCTATCTGTAATTCTAAAAGGACTAAAGAGGGCGCCTGGGTGGCCCTGGGTTAAAGCCTCTGCTTTCGGCTCAGGTCATGATCTCAGGGTCCTGGGATCGAGGCCTGCGTTGGGCTCCCTGCTGGGCGGGGAGCCTGCTTCCCCCCCTCTCTCTGCCTGCCTCTTTGCCTACTTGTAATCTCTCTCTCTCTCTGTGAAATAAATAAATAAAATCTTAAAAAAAATAAATAAAAGGACTAAAGAAGGCCTAAGACACATGTATCTTCCCATCACCATGGGTCTACTCCCTGCTTTATTGGCAATTACGAAGTTGAAAATTTGGAAAATGTTAAAATATATCTTAACTGCAGAGATTATTCCTAAAGAACAGTTTCAGAGTAATATCCTTCACATACTCCCATCTATTTTGATTTTCATCCAAATGTTTCTAAAACCTGCAGTAGCGATGATAAGAAAGGAATGCCAGGAAAATGGAGGCTTGATAACCAGTGACACAGGAGAGAGCTCCCTCTGTGGCCGGCAGTCTGAACGGCGCTTCCATCAAGCCCAGGGTGGTTTGCAAGCCTGGGAAAACCCCTGGCTGTTGTCAGGTCAGGAACTTACACGGCTCTCTTAGGAAAGATGATCCAAGTACCTTTAGAGACATGCTCTCTCAACTCAGTAACTGTAGTAGAAACAATGAAGGTCATAGAATTATAGAACCTCTAACCCCAAGCCCTGTGAAGACAGAAGCGTGACAGACCCGCCAAAGCAGGCCTCCCAGCCCATTGTTGGAGACGGACCCCACCCGCAGCTCTGGGTGCTATGCTGGCCCCAGGTGGCTGCTCACTCCCATGCCCTCCACATCCCCTTGAACCGCGTGAACACTGACCCTAGATCTGTAGGATGAAGATGGGTGAATCGTCTGGGAAGATCAGAAAAAGGCACAGATGGGAGCCAGGCCCCAAGGCAGATCAAAATCTACAAAGCACCTGGAGCAGAGTAACCCCAAGTTCGCACAGAAATCAGGGCTGTAGAGAGGGGCAGTAAATGGGAATGCTCTCACCAAGAGAAGCTGTGTCAAGGGACCTTGAGAACCCCAGAGAGGCTGAGAGAACTTTCCAGTGCTAGGATCATGGAGACTAGTTAGAAGTTCTTTCCTGCCCTTTAATGAAACTCCCTGCTATACCCTTACAGAGAACCTTTTAAAAAAAATTTTCTAAGATTATTTATTTGGGAGGCGGGGAGAGAGAGAGAGAGAGAAGGGGGGGAACAGAAGGGGAGGGAGAAAGAATCTCATTTAGACTCCACACTGAGCACAAGCTCGACTGGGGGCTCGATCCCAGGATCAAGAAATAGCCCCACATGGAAAAAGCACCTGGTACGTTTGCTTTGTAGTGGTTCAGCTTGATCTCTAACCAAACACAGAGAAGAGTGGCCTAAAAACCATTTGTGCTCACAAGATAAATAACTCATACCTGAATTCTTGGGGAGATCAGGCCCAGCGTGTATATCCTATTTCCCTTGTGGGACTATATCCTGAATTGGCATATTTACACAGACACATCAACTTAGTTAAGCCTAACTTTTCTGTCAAGTTCACTTCTAAGTAGTAGGTACAATATTTAATACATGATTAATACTAATATTTAATACAAATATTAAATTTAGATGCATTTTTAAGCTTTTAAGAGTGGAAGTGATAGAAGAACAGAAAAGTGTGTCATAGGGAGCAATTAGCACAGCTTCCTGGATAGGTCTTCTGAGAAACAGTGAAGGGGATGTGTGGGCAACGGCTCCCCCATATACTTGGGGGGCTATGGCATGTGTCGCATGGGACATGGACGGCAAAACCCCTACTGTAGTGAGTACTTATGTGAGCCAGGAGCGTTCTTTCATCCTTCTTGAATGTTAACAATATGGAAAGCAGACATGGAAGAGGTGATTCTGAACACTGAGGAATATGCAGTGGCCCAGCCTGCCACATTGTGAGTTTGTCAAATTTGGAACTAGGCTGTTTGGTAAACTGCATCTGAAAGGTTAACCTGGGGCAGGTAGTCCCTAGTAACCTAGACTTTCCGTGTAGCTTGGTTTTGAATTCCTAAGTGTTGTGGATTGGCTAACAGTGAGTTCTGGGTATCCCCTTTGTGGTTGACCTAAGATTTTCTCTAGAATTGGTCTTCTAGTCATTCCATCCGCTAGGTGGGTTTTGCACTTGAGGAAGGTATAAGAAGTACAGTGTTTGTTAGAATTAAAATTCATCAACCAAGAGTAGATATCTATTATTAAAGTTTTGGTATACTTCAGAAAAAGTTTAAAGTTTAAATTAAGCCAAACAGTTAAAGGTATCAGAATAATAAGCTGATTCTGTCCGTATTTCTAAGAAACACTAAAAATTACAGTAATAAAGTCCTTATTATAAACTTTAGACTATCACATATACATTGAAGACACTATCTTTCACAGAGTCAGAAAACTCATTTCTTTTACATAATTATAATAGAGTTAAAATTCTGGTTTGGTCTCACAAAGATGATTAGGTACAATTTTTATTGTGTTTAAATAGCTTTACATTATTGGGGCATCTGGGTGGCTTAGTCAGGGCTAAGTGTCCGACTCCTGATTTCAGCTCAGGTCATGATCTCAATGGTCGTGGGATCGACTCCTGCATTGGGCTCCGTGCTGAGCATGGAGTCTGCTTGAGATTCTCTCTCTCCCTCTCCCTCTGGCCCTTTCCCCACTCTCTCTCTCCTTCCCTCGCTCTCAAATAAATAAATCTTTTAAAAAATAATTTTACATTATTAAAATGCTTTCAAGGACTTCACTGGCCTGAAATAAAAATATTCTGACATGTTGATTCAGAAATAAAGGTTATTTTTACACTTTCCTTTTCTGACCAGAAATATGATTTTTGAGACTGTACCTATTTCCCTCAAGACACCTATTTGCTTCTTTGGTACACGCTAAATACCATATAAGAGGAAGTCTTATGGAATCACATAGTGTAAGAAAAATAGGACACAGCAGGTTAAAATGTGACCTCAGGACGTTAGACATTTTCAGCTCTGAAACTCCTTCAGGGAGAAAACAGCAGCAGTAGTCCTTCTGCCCACTGCTGACTCCCCTGTGCATCCTTGAGACCATGAGTTTAGCCTGTAATACGATCGGCCTGGAAAGGGAATAGATTGCCTTAGGGGGTAACTGATTCTAAGACTTGAGGCAGGAAAAAAAATCAAAATGTGTCTGGAGCATGCTGTTGTTTTCAGATACTAAGGATACTTTTAGAAATGTCAGAGTCCTGAAAGGACATTGACATCAACATAATGGACCTTCCTATTGATCAAGTTGTGAGATTCTGAGCTTCAAATACAAGCACAGCAAGGCAGTCATAACAGAAAAGTAGCCTGTGATGCAAGTTTAAATTTTTTAGTAAGTAGAGGAGTGTTCATATTATTGTATTTTTTAAAAGATTTTATTTATTTGAGAGAGAGAGAGGGAGAGAAAGAGAGTGCACAAGTGGGGGCAAGGGGCAGAGGGAGAGGGAGAAGCAGACTCCCTGCTGAGCAGGAAGACCAATGCGATGCAGGGCTCAACCCCAGGACCCTGAGATCATGACCCGAGCCAAAGGCAGCCGCTTAATAGACTGAGCCACCCAGGAACCCCCATAATGAGTATTTTATTCCTTCTAATAATTTTGTCTGTTTACAATATTTACATATATAGTTATTTCCAACCAGGTAAGCATCAAAGAAAAAATACACAGAACTAGGAACTTGGCCAAAGGATCCCGGTAGAAGAAGGTACTAAAATAAAAAATAGGGTGGATTTATTAGCATAAATAATAGGGTATAGGGTGAGCACAAATAATAACCAGGTAGCAGGTGGCACAGGTGGTCATATACAATAATTAAGGAAGAGAGACGATTTAACACATTTTAAAACATGAATGTTCTGAAGAGATAAGTTAACTATACAAACTAAATTCTTCCTTACCAAGAAATGAAAGCTCTAGAATCAAGATTCCCAATAAGGAATGTAGCCATTTTAAATACTGAAAACAGAACAGATCAAAATACCCGAATGACAAGCCAACAGGTTAGGTACCAGCCATGCAAAGCTTAATGCATCATAACTGCAAAAGATACCAAGTTTCAAAGATAAACATTTATAAAAAGAAGAATTGATAGTTTACCCCCCCAAACACACACACACACACACACACACACACACACACACACACACACACACACACAGCCCTGCCTGGTGACTCACGACTGAATTACTCCAGTCTACTACACAATCAGGCCAGACTGTGTTTACACCAAGATTCATCTGGTCAATAACCCAGATCCTCTCTTCTCCCCTCATTTCTGGTCAGACCAGTGAAATGCAGAAAAGTACTAATACTGAGACACAGGGACTAGATCACATTAAGAATCATATTACACTGGGAAGTTATTAAGTAGGGATATAACAAGAAATTACCCAAACCGTGGTCTTAATGTTTTAGAATAGGTTGAAGTGAATGTGCAATAATACATTTTATTTATTTTTATTTGTTAAAGATTTTTATTTATTTATTTGTCAGAGAGAGAGCACAAGTAGGCAGAGTGGCAGGCAGAGGCAGAGGCAGAGGGAGAAGCAGGCTCCCTGCCGAGCAAGGAGCCCAATGCGGGACTCGATCCCAGGACCCTGGGATCATTACCTGAGCTGAAGGCAGCCTCTTAACCAACTGAGCCATTGCTTATAGATGTCTTTTACCAGCTGTTTTAGGTGTTATTTCAAACAACTCAACCATACTAAATTTGTACTCACAATTTAAATTTTTTCAGAAAATTTAATTAGTCAATTTTGCAATTAACGTGTAAATACTCAAGAAAATTTGGGGTTCCTTAATTTTTTTGGTATGAATTTAATGAAGCAATCTTTAAATGAAGTATATATAGGTTTGGGTATTCTTCACATCTGAAAGTGCCTCAGACAATGAAAGCCTCCATTAATTATTATTTTAAAAATTCATAATTCAGAAGAGAAAGTCTGTAATTATGGAATCCTAAGAGCCCCTGCTAGAATCCAAAGGAAGAAGTGATTTTAAAAGTACTTAAGAAAGACAAAGCTTGAGTTGTCTATTACTACCAGTGATCATTTGCTTGGTTTTGAAGGATAAAGGAATCGTAACTTAGTAGGAATCACATTTCTATATTAACCACTTGGGTAAATGCCATGACCTGTGATTGAGATTACTGCACATTCTCCTTCTAACTATAGGATTTAAGTTGTGCTGAATGTAGGTCCCCCAACAAAACAAAGAATCTGAAGCACAAAATGTGAGCTCAAGAAAACAGGGGAAACTCAAAAGGTCAATACTTCAGAAAGCTACAGTTTGACCAGCTGCCAGATCTTTAGGAATACCATGGAATTGTAAGGATGCCTCTCAAAGAAAAAAAGCATTAGTCCCATCTAATCTGACATATGAGAATAAACACAGAAATAATATTAGAAAAATCACATGATTTTGGCAAATCGTAATAAATATTCACCACACTTTGCACACCTTGGGTGAAGAAAAAAGTTAGGAAACAAACAAACAGAAAAGCATTCATCTAACCTGTTAGCTTTATGAGGGATGCCTTCCTGGCATTTGTTCTTGAGTGAATGGGAGGAGCAATTTCGGGAAGACCCAACTCCCAGTTAAAAAGAGAGAGAGAGAGAGAGAGAGAGAGAGAGAGAGAGAGAGAGAGAGAGAGAACAAAACCAACAAAAAACCAAACCAAAACAAACAGAAGCATCTTTGGGAATACAAGTATTCCATCTGCAAAATTAAGCACAATGTCAATTAATTCAAGTGCTCACATCACACTGCCCGACGCTGATTATACAACTTGACAAGTCATGAAGGTGAGCTGAGATTATAAAACCTGTCCCGGGAGCTGGTATTCGGAATGGTACCCTCAACAAGGCCAACAGTTCTGTACATACATAAACAAACACATGTCCGTATCCCAAAGGTGCTGTGTGGAGTTGGGGAGGCTGAAATTTGACCAGAAAGCTTTTCATGATTATGGCTTTTTCCTCATTTCTTCATCCCAATCAAAATCTAATGCTTCATCATCTAGTTCTGATAAAGTAAAGAGAGATTTTTTAGAAAGAAGCAATCTCTCAGTGGACCCCTCCAGCTGAAAAGTTTTCCTTTTCCTGCCAACCACTGCAGCTGCAGCCACGGGACGAGGGCTGGCGCCTCTCGTCCCCCGGTTCTCACTTTCAGGAAGAGGAGGGGATTCGGATTTGGATTCAGAGGGGGAAGTAAAGGAGAAGTTGGCCAGTTTGGCTAATGTGCAAGCATGAACCTTGCTGCTTTTATTATTGCATGAGACCTCTTCCTTTCTGTCTCTTTGGCAAGTAGGAGGAGAATGCCCAGTCTGGTTCCCAAGCTCAAATTCAGGCTGGCTAACTCTTCCTTCAGTGCCACGTTTGCTTTTCTCCCTTGGTCTGTCTTCATCCAGTGCCTCCTGGGACACCTCCTTTGCCTGACCCTGCGGCTGATCTGAGTTTCTGCTCCCTGAGGTAGAGGCCAACTTTTGTGGACTCTTCCCAGGCAGAGCTGCTTCTCTGCTCGCTCTCTGGCGAATTCCAGGACTTGGAACTGCTCCTTTAGTTGTGCCAAGAGACACAGGACTGTGGTCTTCAGGGGAGTGGGTCAGTTTTGACTTCTGTTTGAAAGTAAACTTTGCCAGTTTGGCCAGTGGGGGACCTGGACTCTCAACACTTTCAAGCTCAGGCTCTTCCATCTGAGCCAGGGATTTCTGTCTCTTTCTTTTGGGAGTTTCCGGTGCTCCTCTGGGGCCACGGGCAGCACTGGACGGAAGATGAGAAGGGCCTGCGGGCTGTAAAGGCACTGTGGCGGGGTTCCCACACAGCTCCTGAGCGCTGGCCTTGCGCAGCTGCTGCAGCTTCCTGGAGACGTGATGAGTCAGCACTGAGTCGCCAGCAGACCCTCCTGCTTCGGGAATGATTGCGGCCTTTTTTGTCTCTTTCCCTTCAACACGGTCTGGCCTCCATGGAGCTTCTGTCTCTCCTGGTGCTGAAAGCTGTCCATTTTCCAATTTGCTCCTTTGGCCTGGCTCACCCTTCTCCTTACCCCGAGCTTTGTTCTTGAAGGTCTGCAAAGCCATTTTCCTCCCAGTTGTTGTGGGAGATAAAGGCACACTGTTTCGAGGTTCAAGCTGATGAGCTGCTATGGAGTCAAACCAGTCCAAACTGTCATCTTTGCTACTTTTGTGCTCACCGGAATGTTTCCTATTTGCTGGTCTATCAGGCCCCCCATGAGACAGGGGGTTGGGAAGCGGGCTTCCCTCAGGACTGCAGCCAGGGGAGGAGGTCAGCGTGCTCCAGTTCACTTCCTGCTGTGCTGACCAGACTGTGGACTTCGCTGCTTCTCCTGGATCATTTTTTGAGGATCCTGGGTTAGTCTCTGCCTCCACTGCCTGCGGCTGGGATCGGTACGCACTCTGATTCTGTAACCTGTAGCAGAGATAAATGAGGAACATGTACTGAAGAGAAGAGAATTTGCGTTAACCTTTCCATTTCTTTAGTCTCTGAGATGCCATCTAAAGGGCTTGAGTCCAACATAATTCCAAGTTAATGCCAAACACAGTCTCTTAGAGCAGCAGGAGGAAATTATCCTTTCTCATCAGTATAGAATTTAAGTGGTTCTGATAATCATTTTTTTAAAAAGATTTTATCTATTTATTTGATAGAGAGAGACACAGTGAGAGAGGGAACACCAGAGCAGGAGGAGAGGGAGGGAGAAGCAGGCTTTCCTGCAGAGCGGGGAGCCCAACGCGGGGCTCGATCCCAGGACCCTGGGACCACGACCCTAGCTGAAGGTAGACGCCTAATAATCATTTTTAAACAGTGAAATAAAGGAAATGGAGTGGCAGGTTTGTCTACTTTTTAAGCTCTCCCTACAAGTCCATTTAAGCTATTTAAGACTGTCTGAAGGTCAGTGTAAAATGCTCATTCTTCTCTCTCCTGTTGAATATTCCGCCTCAAGACAGGCTTGTCACTATCTGCACAGCAGATGCAGAGCAGGTGCAGAGCAAGTGGTTCTTTCATAGCTGGTTTGCAGACGAGAAACAAAGTGGAGGGGCAGAAATTGTGATCTGCTCACATGTACCTGAGTACCGAATGTTAGTGCGAATGAAAGTCACCTTCCTTGGGAGCAGAGACCACGCTTCCTCTGCGCTGTGGCTCATGCCGCCCCTGGGGCATCACATTCACGGCACATGGCAGCCAGGCAGCTGGGACATCTTCCTTGCAAAGCTCAGCCCACGTTTCAACATGTGCTCTGGACAGCTACTCTCTATCAAGCTGTCACAGAGGTGAAACCTACTGACCTCCCAGAATGAAGGATCGGATCAGTGATAATCATTTTTAACTGTGGGCATATTAGAAACTGAGATAATGCCAGAGGGCCAACGTAATGGAGACGGTAGTTTCTCAAAAGGAGGACCTTCAGAAAACCCTTCCTAACAACCGAGAAATAGCTTCTCACTCTAAGGGGCAACATGACCCTGCTTTCACGTGTTACATTTGGAAAGGAATTAAACCAAAGAGCGGGTGAGTATATTATCCTAAAAATCATGTGTAATCATAGAAAAAGGCGTAGAAGAAAAGACATTAAATTTAAATGAATTTTAAATTTAAATATATTTAAATATATTAAAATGTTAATAGCAGGCCTCTGTGGGAAAGAAGATTATATGCGATTTTTGCTTTCTTAATTTATTACTGTTACTTTCCAAAATACACCATAAAAAAACATGTATTACCTCTTATGATCAGGGGAAAAAACCCACAAAAAATTATTTTAAAAATACTGGGTTATATTCATACACCGTAGATTTGGACACATCAATACAGCAAAATCCATATTCATTGTAGTCATAACCAAACAAACAAAAAAAAATAGCTTTCAAAATTACTACTATCTAATATACATCAAATTGAGGTCAGGGATATTTGTAATTGCTAAAGCTCCATAAAAATGTTCTAGAAGATAGGGAATTTTAAAGGGGTAGAATAATTCAGTCCTCCCATTTTAGTCTAATTCTGACTTTGGGAATTAAATTCTCCCTGACATAAAATGCCCGAAGTTTTACTATACCTTCCTAAAACACAGCTTCTTCACATTCTGTTTTCAGGTGGATACAACGGCCACCATTTGAGACTGCCTGTCACTAGTAAGCATTCCCCGGAAGAAAAGTGTGATAAAAATACAAATAGTTGTACTACTCACACATGACCCCCTTAAGGGATAGAGAACTCTTTCCTGCGGGGATAACCCCATTATGCTGCTTGGGTTTTCTCACGTGGTACATGGTAAGATTGACTTTAGCTGTGTCTTGGAAGTCATTCACTTTCATTTGCAGGGCACCTGGTTTTATAGCTTTAAGGATCAACACTCAGAACACGCCCCTGCATTTCAAAGACGTCTGTACCAGAAAAAAAGAGTATTTTAAGGTAGAATCCTTTTATTTTATTTTTTTTCCCAGATCATTACCTATTTTGTTTTCTTCATCTTTCCCTTCAGGAGGGTCATTCTCAATTTGATAATTCCAGGTGTGGTTTTTCTATCATATAACACCGAATCTGAGCTTCATACTCTTTTCCTACCAGAATCCAGCATATGATACCTTTTGGTGGTCCACATGACCAGTTTCTGGTCAGTCAAAAGGAGCAGCCTCTCCAAAAGCCAAGCCAGGCTCAGGGCAGGCTGAAAAGGATCCGCTACATCAAACCATGAAAGAACCGAAGGGATAGCTTTCATCTCAATACAGTGCTCTGGCTCATTCAAAAGCCAGGAGACCAAAAGAAAAGGCGGTTGACTTTATACAAAGGGCAAGATGACTGCAGACTGGCACCTGGGTATTAGCAGCACACAGCCAATCCCACATTCCCCCAGGAAGGCTGTGCTGGAGTCTGGCAGAGAATGCTACTGGGTGAAGGTGGTGAGTGAAAGGAGAAAAGCCAGAAGAAGAATTCTCAGGGTTTTACTGATTCAGTCAACAGTCCCACTGCAGTCCCTGCATTGTCCTTCAGTAGCTGCTCTGCTCCCACATGTCTCCATTTACCAGCCCCCAGCTCTGAGGTCAAGGCCAAGTGCCAGCCTCAGGGTAGTTACCAAGCCACTGGCGCTGATCATGAAGATACCCAAATGGATACCCATGCTGTTGCCCACTCGTGTTTCACAGGTACACACTCTACATCTAGCTTTTTAGAAGCTCAGCTGTGCAGGGAGCAAGCAAACACTAACGTGGGGGCAAAAATTCTTTAGGTAATGCATGTGACACATTCCTTCCCATATGTCCACATTTTTAAAAAAGATTTTATCTATTTATTTGACAGAGAGAGAGAGACAGCGAGAGAGGGAACACCAGCAGGGGAAGTGGGAGATGGAGAAGCAGACTCCCCACTGAGCAGTGAGCCCAATGCAGGGCTCGATCCCAGGACTCTGGGATCATGACTGGAGCCAAAGGCGGACGCCTAACGACTGAGCCACACAGGCACCCCCCATATGTCCACATTTTAACAAATTATTAGAAAGCAGAGTTTTGAAACATTGCTTTTGTCATTCTCTAGTTGTTACCTTGTGGGATGAGAAACAGATTTTCCTCTTTAACAAAATAATCTCCCCAGGGATTTTTTTTTTTAGTCTGTTAAATATGTAAAATTTTAAAAGTCATGACTTTGGGGATGTAGGGAAGGAAAATCATGATGCTGAAGGGAGGGTCAGAGCTGTTGCTAATGAACCAGGAGGGCCCTTCCCAGGTGAAAGGCAGTACTAGTTATCTCTACTTCCCTAACTTGCCCCCACATGCTAGCTACAGCTGGCCTATGAGCAGTCTGGGCCTCAGTCTTCTGTGATTTTTCTTTCACCAGGTTTATATAAAGATCAAATACTTATTATGCTTGAAAGAAAGCTTTAAAAACAAAATTTAAATATTAATAAACACTAATATTCTTTATGTAAACTCCCTTGTGCATGTCCTTTCCTGGCAAGGAAAAATGATAAAGCCAAATTATTAAAATATTTTGTGTCTGGGTCTGGCCTGGGGTAGAACACTTTCCTGGAGTCCAACTTCTTTCTCAACAGCATTCCCAGCCACCTCTCTGAATAGCACTGCTCTACTTCTAGTGAGCCAAAGAAAAGAAGAGGAAGAAGTAGTGGCAGTAAACAGAATGAACACCACTTAACAAGATTTCTTGATTCCATGGAAAACTGTGTGTCTTGAACGTAAACTGTGAGTAGCCAACCTTGGTGCCTCTCATGTAATTGGGAACCAGTGGTATAAATTCAGTAAATTAATATATAGTTTGCTATATATAGTAAAGAACCACTCAGTGTTCTCTATGAGGATCATCAAACCAGCAAGCCAAGGAAATGTAGCTATGAAAGGAAGTCTCCAAAGAGCGCAGCCATCAATTCCCCCATTTCTGTATGTCTATGTCACTCTTCCCATCAGGAGGTGGTGTCTATTCCCCCCTCCCTTGCATGGGGCCTGATCCCGTGACTTGCTCTGACCTACAAAATGTGACAGAAATGATGTTGTACCAGTTCTGGCCCAGCTCATAAGAGGCCTGGCAGCTTCGAATTTTGTGTTGGAGCCTTAAGCTACTGCCCTCTAGTGGAGAGCGGCCGTCCAGCCCAGCTAAGGCACCACGGGTGTGAGGCAAGCCAGGGTGGATGTTCCAGCCCCACTGAGCTCCCAGCTTAACACAGGAGTGATCCCAGCCTACACCATGGGGAGTGGAGAGAAGCATTCCCATTGAGCCCCGCTGAATTTCTGACTCTCAGAAAAGTGAGCACTACAACGGTAGTGAGAGTGTTTTTGGTTGGTTTTTGAAGCCCCTGAACTTTTCTCTAGTTGATTATACAGCAATAGGTAACTGAGCCAGTCCCTATAGATAGTACAGATTTTCCACTTAATTTCCACTTCTTTCATTTCACTAAATGTCAAACAAGGATTTTCCATTATATGTCTTTCTTGGACTTCTTTTCTCACCTTTCAAGTCTTCTTAGCTCTTCACTCAAGAGGTTGTGCAGCTCCAGCTTTTCCAGAATAAGTTCACACTGCCTCTGGTACTGCTTCAGAGGGTTTTCAGGAAAGGCAGTGTGGAGTGCATTCACACCTCCTAGCAGTGCACCTCCCTGAAGGGGCAAGAAAATGGAAAATAGCAAGGGAGTCACCAGGTCACCAGCATCGAGGAAGCACCCACTAGAGACCACTGCTCCCAGATCAGCCCTCTCCACCCCTGTCTTGGGTATCAGAATCACCTGGGGGCCTTTTTCAAATTTCAGCAGTTCTCTGCCCCAACTCCTGGCAGCCACCATTGCTCCAGGATGTAGCTCCAGCATTGGAGGCTGGTGAGTTTGGTAGTTTTGAAAACCACCTCTAGCGGGGCCATGAGCATCCCTCAGATGTGCTGAGGGAAAGAAAGAGAAAGACCCACTATTGTACCCCAGTGGGCAAAAGCAGTGCTACTGATGCAAAGCGTATTTCCACAACAAGTTTTTCTCGTTTTAAATGGTTTCCTTTGGATCTAGCTCCTTTGGATCTGTATCTAGAATATGATCTTTTTTATAACTTCTGATATGCTATAAGTCATCTTGTCTTTTTTTACATGCTTATAATTAGGGTTCAAATATTAGGTGCCAAATACCCTCACCTGCATTGAAGATTCCATTACTGACACTGTTGTGACAGCGTCTTCCAGAGTCACAGTGTCACGAAACATCAGGCGAGCATGAGCTAAGAAAATGAGGAAGACAGAAACGTTTTTAATGAGTATTTGAGGTGATATATGCAATAATTTATCTGAGGCCCCTGAAAAATTATATTTAACGAATGTGCTACTAATCACAATTTTTTTTCAAAGATTTTATTTATTTATCTGACAGAGAGAGAGACAGGGAGAGAGGGAAAAGCAGGCTTCCTGCTGAGCAGGGAGCCCGACGCAGGGCTCGATCCCAGGACCCTGGGATCACGACCTGAGCTGAAGGCAGACACTTAACTACTGAGCCACCCAGGTGCCCCCAAAAATTCATTTTACTAAAACAAGCACAAAGGTCTAATTTCAACTAGTTTTAAAGTTGCTTCTCTATTAATGTGCCTCATCTTGCATAGCCCACGGCAATTCTGGGTATTTACATGCAAAAGTACTCTGGGCTCCAAAAGGAAAGGGGTTCTAGAATGTATCTCTAATATTCAACAACTTTTTATCCTTTTTCTTGTCTTTTGTAGAAATGCACAGTATAAAACTGATTTCTCTTCTCTGGCACTTCTCTTTATCTGTGGGCTTTTCAAAACTACCAAATTCACCAGCCTGCATTTGGGGTACTTCTTGTCTTAATATTAGCTATAAATCCTTGACAATATAAAGTACATTGGTTTTACAGAACTTTTTATTAAGCTTTCTATCATCATATGATACATTCAGTTCATGCGGAATTTTTTTTTTTTAAAGATTTTATTTATTCATTTGACACAGAGAGAGAGATTACAAGTAGGCAGAGAGGCAGGCAGAGAGAGAGGAGAGAGGAGGAAGCAGGCTCCCCACTGAGCAGAGAGCCCGATGTGGGCCTCGATCCCAGGACCCTGGGATCATGACCTGAGCCGAAGGCAGCGGCTTTAACCCACTGAGCCACCCAGGCGCCCCGGAATTTTTTTTTAAGAGTTATTTTAGGGCGCCTGGGTGGCTCAGTGGGTTAAAGCCTCTGCCTTCGGCTCGGGTCATGATCCC
>LNAC01000060.1:1760639-1809509 GCA_002007465.1 Ailurus styani
AAAAAAAAGTCATTTTAACAAGAGCTATGTGTAAAAGTCACTATTAGAAAAAAAAAGTCTTGAGATGCAGGTTCCTTGTATGTGTATGCATGTAAGTCTCAGGTCTTTGGGATGGGTCGTTTCCTATGTCAGTGGTGGGGTATGAATGGCAATTAGTGAGAAAAAAAACAGAGATGCTATATAGGAAACAACTCTAAACAAGAAAGTGTTCCACCCCAAATGCTAACAGATTGTTACTGAGAAACGAACATTAGTAAATAAGACTGTCTAAATGAATGATGTCGCTAAGATTCCGCTTTCTTAATGGAGCTACATTCTACTCAATACCCATAATCCGTCCCCAGAAGAACGGAAGTTCTCAGGCTCAGAGCCTTTGCTTTTTAAGCGACTATGAGCACCTTAGAGATTCTTCTTATTCATCTTTGAATTCATGGTGCCAAGCTCCACGCCTTGCACATATTGGGCACCCGATAGATGTATTATTTGTTGAATGAAATAAACCTTCTGCTAATCGGATCAAGCTTTCCAACAGACGGATGGTGGTCCGGGCAGCGTTCCGGGAATCACTCTGCCTCTGCATCTGGTAGTACCGGAGAAGGACTTGATTACCCTCATCGGACAGCGTGGGCTGTAGATTCCGAATCAGGCAGAAGTAGGTTTTCATCTTTTCCATGCTCCAAAGCTTCTCGGATTTGCTTGGGTAACCTGTATATACCAGGTGCTAAGTCAGCAATTTCTAGGAACAGGCAAACATCTCGCTTTAAGGGTTTTGATAAAGTACTTACACTCATTTTTTAAAAGACAACCTTCAAGTCTGTGGCCACTGAAACCTAGATCTGACTCTGCATAGCATAGAGATCAAGAGCAAGTAGCCTTAGGATCTAAGTTCAATAAAGGTAAACTTCCTACAGGTGCTAAAATGATCCACAATAATTCTGGTCTGTCCTATAGTACTATATAGTATTTGAGTAAATCTAATTAAAGAGAAACTTACATTTAGAGATTTCTGTTTCATAATTCAGTCCAGTTTTCTTGGGGTATAAGAGATGAGTGATAATTATATATCACAGGGTTGCCCCCTTTCATCACAAAGAACATAGGTACTGACAGTAATATCATCGGTAGGGCCCTGTCCTTCTGCTCATTATTTTGGGCACAGTAAGTGGCTCCTCTGATTGCCTTCTATGTGAGCAGCGCTCTAATGCTGCTTAGGTAGGGTATCTTGGGTATTTACTTCATTTTCTTCAAAGAGAATTTCATGTGGTTAAGTCTACTTTTTCTTGGTCAACTTGAATGATTTATCTCCACGTACCTTTGTTTTCTAAGATAAAGGAGGAAATTATACGATCCCAGTCTTCGTTCTTGGTATCAAGCAAAACCAGGATCAGATCAAATCGACTTAAGAGGGGGCTGCCAAGGGCGATGTTCACAGACACAGACTCATGGGGGTCATACTGGCCTTTGGGGTTAGTTGCTGCCAGGATGGTGGTCCTTGTGTTGAGCTTGCATACGAGGCTATCAAAAGAAAGGGTACAATTCACTGACTGTTGAGATTCAAATAAAAAGTAAAATTAAACTTGTTAATAAAAGAGGGTTATTCTTGTACCCTGAAAACCTAGAGAGACTTGTGTGAAAGAGGATGGGGAATGATACAAGGACGTCTCACAAACATCAGGTCTGAAGGAAGTACATTTACAGTAGCCTATCCTGAAGGGAAGTTACTACTGAATAAACACTTTTTTATGCCCCTACCATGAGCAGACCCTTCTGCTGGGTGCTAAGAGGTATACAAAACTAAATATGAATACTGCTCTTAAGGAGCTTGTAACCTACGAGCTACAATGGTAAGAGAGGGAAGACTGTGGTAAGTTCTAGAAAGATAAAGTTCCCAGGGGAAGTAAAGATGTTGTATATTCATTTATGTGGATGGAAGAGATGACTAGAGAAACATTACCAAGTAGCTTTTGAACTGGGCCCTTCATAACATCTGGACTTTAAGTGGAGGTAGATAGGTGTGTATATATATATACACACACCTTGATACAAATATACACACACACACATGCACACACACATATTTGTGAGAATGAAGGTGAGGGCCAGGGGTAAGGGCTGACTTTGGAGAATGGTAAGTAGTTGAAGCAAAAACTTCCTGTGTGCTTGCTTCTTTTGATCTTTCCTAAAAGGAAAGAAACAAGAGTCCGAAAGAGAGAGGGAAGGAGAGAGATAAAGGAAGGAAAAGAGGGGGAGGGGGGGAAAGGAAATCAGGAAAAATAAGGATTGATTAGCATCACGTCTTTTGTTTGTTTTGAATATAGTTGACACACAATGTTACATTAGTTTCAGGTGCATAAGTTAAGTGATTTGACCAGTTTATACATTATGCTGTGTTTACCACAAGTGTAGCTATTATCTGTCCCATTACACCGCTACTACGATATCACTGACTATATTCCTTATGCTCAGCTTTTTATTCCCATGATTTACTCATTCCAAAACTGAACTCAATTCCCTCTTCCTTTAACCTATTTTGCCCAAATTCCCATTCCCCTTCCCTTTAGCAACCATCAGTTTGTTCTTTGTAGTTATAGTTCTGATTCTGCTTTATTTTTTCTAGATTTCATTTATGAGTGGAATCATATAAGGTATTTGCCTTTCTCAGTCTGACATATTTCACTCAGCATAGTATCCACTAGGTCCATCCATGTTGTCTCAAATGGCATGATCTCATCCTTTTTTTATGGCTGTGTAATATTTGTGTGTGTGTGTGCATGTGCATGTGTGTATGTGTACGTACATACACACCACATTTTCCTTATACATTTGTCTACTGATGGACACTTAGGTTGCTTCCATGTTTTGGCTCTTGTAAATAATGCCTCAATAAACGTAAGAGTGCATGTATCTTTTTGAGCTAGTGTTTTTGTTTTCCAATAGTGGAATTATTGGACCATATTTCTATTTTTAATTTTTTGAGGAACCTCCATACTGTCTTCCACAATGGCTATACCAATTTATATTTCCACCAACAGTGCATGAGGGTTCCTTTTTCTCCACATCCTCACTAACATTTGTTTATCTTTTTGATTTTAGCCATTCTAACAGGTGATATCTCATGATAGTTTTGATTTGCATTTCCCTGATGATTAGTGAGCATCTTTTTATGTGTTTGTTGGCCACCTGTATGTCATCTTTGGAAAAATGTCTATTCAGATCCAGAAAATCCTAAGGAATCCACGAAAAAAGTACCAGAATAAATAAATTTAGTAAAATGGTAAGATACAAAATTATTACCAAGAAATCTGTAGATTTTCCATACACTAACAGTGAAATTGCAGAAAGAGAAATTAAAAAACAACAACATTTACAGCTGCCCCAAAAAGAATAAAATACCTGGAAATAAGCTTAACCAAAGAGGTGAAAGACCTACACTCTGAAAACTATAAAACAGTGATGAAATAAATTGAAGGTGACACAAACAAATGGAAATATTTTCCAGGCTTATGGGTTGGAAGAAAAAAGACTGTTAAAATGTCTACATTACCAAAGTAATCTACAAATTCAATGCAATCCCTATCAAAATATCAACATTATTTTTCACAGAACAAAACAAATAATAACAAAATTTGTATGGAATCACAGAAGACCCCAAACAGCCAAAACAATTCTGAGAAAGAAGAACAAAGATGGAAGTATCACAATTCTAGATTTCAAGATATATTACAAAGCTGTAGCAACTGAAACAATAATGTACTGGCACGAAAAACAGACACATAGATCAATGGAACAGAACAGAGACTCCAGAAACAAACTCATGATTACATGGTCAGTTCATCTATGAGAAAGGAGGCAAGAATATACAATGGGGAAAAGACAGTTTTTTCAATAAATGGTTCTGTGAAAATTGGACAGCTATATGTAGAAGACTGAAACTGGACTACTTTCTAATACCATGCACAAAAATAAAATGGATCAAAGACCTAAACATGAAACCTGAAACCATAAAAATCCTAGAAGAGAACATGGGCAGCAATTTCTCTGACATCAACCATAGCAACCCTTTCCTCTCTTCTCATCTCTTTTCCTCCCCTCCTCCCTTCTCCTTCCCTCTCTTCCTCTCTCCTCCCCTCTTCTCCCCTCCTTTCTTTCCTCTCATTCTTTTTCTTTCCCTTCCTCCCTCCCTCCCTCCCTTCCTTCCTACCTTCCTTCCTTCCTTCCTTCCTTCTAGTTTGTTTATTTGGGCGCCTGGGTGGCTCAGTTTGTTAAGCATCTGCCTTTGGCTGAGTCATGATCTCAGGGTCCTGGGATTTATTTATTTATTTATAAAAATAAATTTATTTATTTATTTATTTGTTGGAAAAAGAGAGACTGTGTGTGTGTGTGTGTGTATACTTGCACAAGCAAGGAGAAGGGGCAGAGGGTGAGAGACAAGTTGAGTCCACAATGAGCCCCTGAAGTGGAGCTCAATCTCAGGACCCTGAGATCATGACCTGAGCTGAAACAGAGTCAGATACTTAACTGACTGAGCCACCCAGGTGCCCCATATAGCAACATTTTTCTAGGTATGTGTCCTAAGACAAGGAAATGAAATAAAAAATAAAATACTGGGAATACAGCAAAGTAAAAAGCTTCTTTTTTAAAATTTTATTTATTTATTTGACACACAGAGAGAGATCACAAGTAGGCAGAGTGGCAGGCAGAGAGGATGAAGCAGGCTCCCTGCTGAGCAGGGAGCCTGATGTGGGGCTCAATGTGGGGCTCAATCCCAGGACCCTGAGATCATGACCTGAGCTGAAGGCAGAGGCTTTAACTCACTGAGCCACCCAGGTGCCCCAAAATAAAAAGCTTCTTCACAGCAAAGGAAACCATCAAGAAAACAAAAGACAATTTACTGAATGGAAGATGTTTGTAAATGATAAATCTGGAGGGGGTTAATATCCATAATATATAAAGAACTTACACAACTCAGCACCATGAAAACCAAACAATCCAATTTAAAAATGGGCAGAAGACCTGAATAGCTATTTTTCCAAAGAAGACATAGAGATAGCCAACAGACCTATGAAAAGCATCATGTTTTTGAGGCGAAACAGTGAAGGGCAGACTGTGGAGGTCTGGGCACCGTGGGCAAGTTAGATGTGGAAAACTGTGGCCAGGACCCAGGAAGGAGATGAGGCAATGGTAGGGGACAAGGCACACAAGTCCTGAACAGAGCTGTGGCGCCAAGGGTATGGCTATACCATAACTTAGATACTGTTCTTAAACTTATTAATGAAGGGCAAGTCCCCAAAATAACATGGTATATTCATTAACAATACCAAATGTAGATCCTTTTCTCTCTGTAAATCTGAATGCTCTCCACTCAGTAGCCGTTTTTAGTTATAGTGGCACGTCTGCCTCTCAGCAGTCACAGACTAGTGACATCAGCAAACATGTGCTACGTTTGTTAATGTCTGATCTACTTCCAGTTGGCTCTAGCGATCAGCCCATGCCCTAAGACTGAAAAGTACAAGAATCTTTACTTGCGGTAAATGGCACAAGATTTCCATCAAAGAATGATAAACAAGGCACTAAATCCCCCTTTAAAATCAAATCCCCTTTTAAAAAAATTACTGAAAGGGAAAAATTCTGAACAGAGCGATCTGCATCTTATAATTTATGTGCCAAAATGGCTTTGTAAAGGCAGCTGTTTAGAACTTGGAATCCAGTTTGCCAAAAAGAATGCAGTAAATTGTTCCTAACTAATCCCACAAAACACATTTAATCCATACTGAAGTGAGGCTGTTTGCATTTATCTCAGAAAAGGAATATTGCTGGAATACTGGCAATGAAACAAAATACAACTGCATACAAAGTGATTTTTTAAAAAAATTATTTTCAATGTGAGGTAAAACTGACTGTTCTTCCTCTCTCTCTGATCAACAGATAATTATAAGCCATTTCCTGTGGCAAAGCTCCGGACTGAGAATTCAGGAAGGTATACATTGGTCCCTGCCTTCAGTCAGTTTACAAGAGAACTGCTGGAGGATGGGGAGACTCTACACAGCGCCTCCCAAACAACGGATGATGGCGTCCCTGTCAGCTTTAGCGCTGGCAAAGAAACACTTCTGTGGAGGCTCCTGGGTATCTGTGAGGTATATAATCTTAAAGCTATCCATGATGTGAGAAGGAAAATGAACACACACAGGAAGAAGGTGGTGAATTATTCCTAATCAGGACAAAAGGAAACAAATAAGCTTTAAGGAAGAGGGCTAAGCACAATTTATATGTGAAGAAAAGGGCTGCCTGATGAGCAATCAGTGGAAATGCGAGCAATGAAAAATAGAGGAGTGGTCACCTGAAAGAGGAGAAAGTAGTAGAGATGCCTGGTGGTTGCAGATCTGTGACACAAACAAACCTTACTGCATTAAAAACTGAATGCGGCTTTAGAAAACGCAGATACGCATACACAGTCGAATCCTAAGCACTTTGTGCATAGTGGTGGCTCACTGAATAACTACTGAATGAACTCACGAATCAGTGTAAGGTAATGGTCATTCTTCCAACCCAGTAGGACCTCCACCTTCTTTGATAACGATAATAAAGCTAAGTACCATATCTGTAACAGCAAGCATTGTGCTAGGCTTTATGTATATACACTCTCCCTAAGATGCACAGTCACCTGAAAGGTAGATAACATATCACCGACTTGGTAATATGGAAAGTAGAAGCGGAAAGATACTAGTAACCCTCCGGCAGGTGACAGAGAGTGGCAGAGCTGCCCTTCAAACCCAGACCGGCTAGCTCCACAACCAGTGCTCTTTTACCTCCAGACTGTCCCCCTGCCCCTGCCCCAGCGGTGTATCATCTGAAATAGTTCCTGTGGTCGTAGAGAACCCGCCTGATGCTTTAGAAGTTCACTGACTTGCCTTATCTTTTTCCTGCTGGATTCAATCCTTGAGGGACTGTGACCTACTGTTATCCTCACGTGCCTGTCTCATATTCTCATATTAAATGCTCATAAACATTCACTAAAGACATGACAAATAAAAAATTACGCTTTACCTAGTTCAGTATTTCTAAAATTCAATGCCATTCTATACTTACGGGTTTCAACAGCCATAAAATAATCATGCATATATATATATATTTTTTTCTACATTAACTTCAAGGAATGAAAACATTTCAGTTTCTGGAAAAAATCTACCTTTTAAAAAATTCAATTAATTAACAAAGAGTGTATTATTAGTTTCGGAGGTAGAGTTAAGTGATTCATCGGTTGCATATAACACCAGTGCTCATCCCATCAAGTGCCCCCCCCTTAATGCCCATCACCCACTTACCCCACCCCCACCCCCCCTCCAGCAACCCTGTTTGTTTCCTGTGATTAAGAGTCTCTTATAGTTTGTCTCCCTCTCCGATTTCATCTTATTTTATTTGTCCCTCCCTTCCCCTATGATCCTCTGTTTCTTAAATTCCACGTATGAGTGAAATCATATGGTAATTTTTCTATTTTTAGCCCACATGTTTATACTTTCCTAAAAACATAGTAATAACTTTTCTAAACATTGCAAAGTTAGGTTACATAAATTATTTTCACTGTTACAGGCCATCTGGAAAGTGCTTTTGTTTTTGCAATGCTTTCCCAGTATTCTTAGTACATCCTTTATGGGGTGATCCCCATCTCCACTCATGGCTTTAGTCACTGTCGATATGCTGGGACCCCTAAGTTCAGTTCTCGCTTGTGACAGTGGCTGCTACGTGTTCACCAAGTTTTGTTTCCCTTTCACTCTAGAAGCAGAGCCAGACCGTGTTTCTGTTCTGTTCATGGAAACAGAGCAGACATGGTCAAGTAGGACTGCAGTGAGTAAGTGTTGCCAATGGAATGGGGGTGGCACATGCCATTACCGGGGGGGGGTCCCTAAAAGCCTTCCTGTGCAACCCTCCTCCTTCTCTCTCTCTCTCTCTCTCTGCCAGGATAGACAAGGATAAGGCCACGGAGTCAGACAGCCACCTGAGGGAGGAAGCCTGGGTCCTGGGTGATTGTGTGGAGCAGAGCGTCCCCCCTCAACCCACATCGGACTGGGACGAGAAGCAAGAAAAGCTTCCTTTGGCAAAATACTGCAGGAAAGAGATGAGCATAGGAAAGAACTGACCAGTTCTCAAGCAGTAATGAAACACAAGAGACAGCTCAGAAATGTGAAGTTTTGAAAGTTTGTAAAAAAACAACCGCTTCTAGACCCCAGAGAGTAAGAGCAAGACTGAAAAGGCTTTGAACAGCAGAGCCCCAGTAAATTTTCTCAGTTGTACAAAATGACCCAGGGTAAGGAAGGGTGAAGTCTTCAGTTTTAGATGCCCTGAAGGCAGCCACCATTAGGATGAATAAGAGAGGAATATTCACAGCAATACTATTCACAAGAGCCAAGAGGTGGAAGCAACATACGGGCCCATGGAGGGACAAAGACATAAACAAAATGTGACACACACACACACACACACACACACACACACACACACACACACACACACATGAAATACTATTCAGCTTTAAAAAGAAAGGAAATTCTATTTACTATAACAGGGATGAACCTTGAGGACATTAGTATACTAAGGGAAATAAGTCAGTCACAAAAGATAAATATGGAGTGATTACACTTATATGGGACTTCTAGAGTAGTCAAATTCATAGTGACAGAAAGTAAAATGGTGATTTCCACGGACAGGGGAGAGGGGAAAATGGGGAGTTGTGGTTTAATGGGTATGGAGTGTCAGTTCTGCAAGATGAAAACAGTTTTGAAGATTAGTTGTACAATAGTGTGAATATGAATATACTTAACACCACTGAACGGTACACTTAGAAATAATTAGGGTGGTAAATTTCATGTTATGTATTTTTTTTACAATAAAAAAATGGAAGCTATTATGGATTAAAATGTTTGTGATTCCCCCAAATCCATATGTTGAAGCCCTAATCCTCAATGTGATGATATTGCATTGGGGCCTTAGGGAGGGTAGTACCCCCCAAATGGGATTAATGTCCTGTGGGAAGAGGAGAGACTAGAGCTCTCTTTACACACACACACACACACACACACACACACACAGAGCAAGGAAAGACCATGTGAGCACTGTGAGAAGGCAACTGTTTACAAGCCAGGAAGAGGGTTCTCACTAAGAACTGAATCTACCAGCACTTTGACCTTGTACTTCCAGCTTCCAGAACTGTGATAAATAAATGTCTGCTGTTGAAGCCACCCAATCGATGGTATTCTGTTAAAGCAGCCCAAACTAAGACAAAGGCAAAGAAGAAAACAAAACCCCAACAAACCGGGCTCGAGAATCTGTAAAAACTCTGGATCCCGGCACATCCAATTGGTGGGAAGCAACAAGATGAGAGGGCTGTTTCCAGGGGACGTGTGCTGCCCACGAAACCACAGCCTCCCTGTGAAGAAAGCCTCTTGCTTTCAAGTTGTAAAACAACCTGCGGCAGAAAGGACACCAGAAGCACAAGCAAGAAAAAGGCAAAACAGATAAAATGGACTTCTTCAAAATTAAAAACTTTGTGCTTCAAAGAGTGCCATCGAAGAAGTGAAAAAACCCACATAATGAAATTATTTGCATATCATATATCTGTGAAAGGACTTATATCCAGAACACACAAATAACCCCTAAAACTCAACAATAAAAGGACAAATAACCCAGTACAAAAATGGGCAAAGTGTTCGAATAGATGAAGGATTCTCTCCAATGAAGATACACAAATGGCCAATAAGCATGTGAATAGATGCTCAGTAATTTAGTGGTTAGGGAAACGTGAATCAAGACCACAGGTGAGATACTACTTTAGACACTAGGATTCTTAAAATCACAAAGACAACAAGTGTTGGGAAGGATGTAGAGAGTTGGGAAACTTCTTGCACAGCTCCAGGGACTGTAAACTGGTAAGCAGAATTGGAAAACAGTCTGATGGTTCCTTAACAAGTTAAATATAGTTCCCATATGAGCCAGCAATCCCCCCTATTATATACCCATGAGCAATATAAACATATATCCACAAAAAACCTGTATGTGAATCTTCTTAGTGGCATTATTCGTAATAGCCAAAAAGTAGAAACAGCCCAAAATTCCATCAACTGATGAATGGATAAACAAATTGTGGTATATTCATATAGTGGAGTACTATTTGGGCATGAAAAGGAACAAACTATTGGTCCACGCAACAACTTGGGTGAACCGTGGGAACATTACGCCAATATTCTTTAGGACCAGTCCTGAAAGCTAAAAAGCTCTAGGACTTTTACTCTAGATTAATTCATTGAAGGGTAACAAGAAAGTCACAAGCCAGGACAGGAGTCAAAGTACTGCTTATATACAGCATCTAGAAAGAACAGAAACTCTCAAAGTACATGATGTGAACTTACACCTTCACATCCTGGTGGCACAGTTGGATGCCTCCAAGGGATACTTCTCAACTTGTTCCAGAGCCTCCTCAGTCTCCTAGTCAGAGCCCTCTCAGAGGGGTTGGGTAGAAGGACTTGTTCCCACTTCTCCCTGTCTCCCTGCCTAACCTGAGGCTGATCTGAGGAGGATGCCACCAGAGATGCAGCTTCTCAAGATTCCGACAAAGAGGCAGACAGGTAGCCTGCTGTGTAGAGCAATCTTACCTGGGAGCAGGGGTTCCTAAGCCTGGCTCATCAACAAGAACCAAGGTGGGTTTTAATAATAGAGAGTCCCAGGTCCCTCCTCTGATAGTCTGATGCGTAGGCCGGGTGTGGCCCAGAAAACTGAAGATCAGCTGAGTGGGACTGGTGCTGTGGCTCTTCTATGACTGTTAGAATCACACATAAAATGAATGTCTACTTGTCTGTCTCACTACAAAGTTCTGAGCATCTTGAGAACAAAGGCTTTGTCTTTTCATCTTTGTGGCATGAGCAGCTAGCAGAGAGCATGACACTGCTCAGTGCTCAAGATAGGTGTATTGAGCAAAACAATAAATTGCCAACATGCTTTTTTTAACGCTTAGACTATATTTCCTACTAAGCCTTGTACGTATAATTTAGTAGCACCAAATACATAATTGTGATATCAGATTTTTTCCTATAATGGTCCTTAGCAAATAGCAAAGGTATCCTGTATTACTTAAGAGTCTACTGACACCCTGGCCTAGAATTCTAGCTCTGTGCAGTGTGTGCAAATGGACACACCAAAAACAAACAAACAAAATACCTGGAGAAATTCCCTGCAACCTTGGAGGTCAGCCAGATATTCTGATTCAGTGGTTCATACTAATATCTTTAAAGGTTATTATAATTCAGATTAAAAAATTCTTCACACATGAGGAATTTGAGAAACAAGACAGAGGAGCATAGGGGAAGGGAGGGAAAAATGAAACAAGACGAAACCAGAGAGGGAGACAAAACATAAGAGACTCTTAATCTCAGGAAATAAACTGAGGGTTGCTGGAGTGGAGGGAGAGGTGGGAAGGATGGGGTGGCTGGGTGATGGACACCGGGGAGGGTATGTGCTATGGTGAGTGCTGTGAATTATGTAAGACTGATGAATCACAGACCTGTACCCCTGAAACAAATAGTATTTTATGTTAATTAAAAAAATCCTTCACAAAGCAATCAGAGCTTAGTCATTTGAAACATGAGAGAAAGAGAGAAAGCAAAAACAGATATGTTTAAGAATTCCTAAACTTGATGTTGTAAGTATCAAACATCTTAAAGAAAAACTTTAAGTGTACTCAGAATAAAGGGCCCAGAGGATCTGGATGGTGATGGCTTCTGTATTGCTGGCTAAATGAAGAAGTCTTTAAACTGAGGAGTGAGGAGTAGGTAAAGTCTTTTAAGGGTAAAATTCAGAGTCTTTTTGTTTTACTTTGGTAGAATACATGATTAAGTATTGCCTTTTCACACGTAACCCTTCTAATCTGCTTACTAATTAACAACTCGATATGCTTCATGTCTCTAGAGACATTTTCTCAAGAGCTCTGCATTTGGCAAATAACCGTATACTTTGCACCAGGAAGATTAATAGGCTTCTAATTAGGGAGAGAATGAACTGAAGATTCTGAAAACCGTTAGCGAAAAAATTAGATGAGCTACTGTTGGAGGCAGATCGAACTCTTTCATAAATTGCAGAGTGACACACAGATTAGGTGCCATGAAAGATGAACATGAGGGGCGCTGGGTGGCTCAATTGGTTAAGCATCTGCCTTCAGCTCGGGTTGTGATCCCGGAGTCCTGGGATCGAGTCCCATGTTGGGCTCCCTGCTCTGTGGGGAGTCTGCTTCTCCCTCTGCCTCTCCCCCTGCCTGTGCTCTCTCTCTGTCTCACATGCACGCACACTCTCTCTCTCTCACTCTCTCAAATAAATAAAATCTTTAAAAAGAGAGAGAGAGAGAGAGAGAGAGAGAGAGAGAGAGAGAGAGAGAGAGGGAGGAAGGACAGATGGAAGGAAGGAAGGAAAGAAAGAAGGAAAGAAAGAAAGTGGAGAGAAAGACAGATGAACATGAGCTATAGGGGAACTTAAAATACTTCCATTGTTCCTACCACTGAGCAGAAGATACGTACACACTGTGCACTGAAGGCACACTTGACAGCCATCCCAAGAGCAAAACCAGTGTGTGCTCTTCTTGCACTGTTCTCTAAGTGATATTATGTCAAAGGAAGAATATCACATAATTGGTGGTAGATGTGATCTGGGGACAAACTGCAAAACCTACTACAGAGCTTGACCAGGTGTGACTAAGTAGTGTCTTTATAAACCCCACCACCCTTTCTAGCTCTTTGAGACCCACTGAGCTCAAGACTCTCCTCATCCAGAAGTACCTCCTATTTAGATGGAGTCACCAGGCTACTCTGCCTGCCTGTACTACTGCTCCCAGCACTGACGAGCCGACCAGCATGGACAACTGCGGTAGGACTTGTTCTCCCGTATATTCCTTAAGTGGTCGTTTTGTCCTCAGTATCCTCCAGGAGCTCTGGACAGGCCAGCCACTGGATTGTTGGCCAAGCCTGTAACTCCACAGTCCCTTCTTTGCGAACTGCCATGCGGGAACGGTGGGCTAGACCAGAGACTGGAAACCGACTAATGGCAGTCACTCCCCAAGCCACCTGGAGGTCTCTGAGCTGCTGTTGGATGAATCCACTAGGGACAATCTAATCGGCCCTCTTTTGAGGGTATCTGAAATGCACACAATAGGGAGAACTGACCTACTAAAGAGAGCTCAATGAGTTGGAAAGACCCACAAATACACATACACAGAAACAGTCCAGGAAAGTAACCAAGTCACAATAATGGGAAAGCAGGAATGGCTGCTATTTTATATGTACTTTGCACAGATTCCCATTCCCCAAATTATGTTCCAGTCAAAAGAAGCGGCTTCTTTTTTTCTGTCCCTTAGTTTCCGTGTTTGTGAAAAGGGGGTTTTAATGATAGCCGTCTGATAAAGAACTGTTGTGAGAAAGAAATGGGTTATTATGTGTACAAGAATAGAGTCTGGCACCTAATAAATTCTAGGTAAATACAGATATCCCTTATTACCAAACTCCTGCTTTCTCAAAATAGGAATTTGAATATAGTAAAATACATTTTCTGATAAATTCCTTGTTACCCAAATTCTGGAACAAAATAGACTTGGCTGGAGATACTTGTGTTACTTCTTACGGTTAAGCACCTCATCATGTGCTACCTACCATGCTGTGTGATTTACATTTAAGAGTAAACCAACCTTCTTTTTCAATTTTAGTGAATTCTATTTGACATGTAACATTATATAAACTCAAGGTATATGACACATTGACTTGATACACATATATTGTAATATGTTTCCATTGTAGTGAAAGTTAGCACTTCCATCATATCACCTAATTACCATGTCTTTTTTATAGTGAGAGTAATTAAGATCTAGTCTCAGAGTGCCTGGGTGTCTCAGTCGGTTAAGCCTCTGACTCTTGGTTTTGGCTCAGGTCATGATCTCAGGGTTGTGAGATCAAGCCCCATATTGGGCTCTGTGCTCAGTGTGGACTTTGCCTAAAGCTCTCTCTCTCTCCCTCTTCCTCCGCCTCTCCCCCCACCAAAATAAATAAATCTTAAAAAAAAAAAATCTAGTCTCTTAGCAAGTTTGGTGATTATAATACTTTTGTTTATATTCACTATATTGTGCATTAGATCTCTAGGACTAGTCTACCAGTTGCAAGTTTGTACCCTTAAAAAACATCTTTCCTTCTTCCCCAACCTTCAGGCCCTGACAACAACTATTTTACTCTCTGTTTTTATGAGTTTGATTTTTTATAATGCTATATATAAGTGATATCATATAGTATTTGCCTTTCTGTCTGACTTATTTTACTTGGCATAATGTCCTCAAGGTCCATCCTTGTCATAAATGGCATATTTCCTTTCTTCTCATGGCTGAATGTATTCCATTGTATATACACATACCACATCTTCTTTATCCACTCACCTGTGGGTACATGGGTTGTTTCCATTTCTTGGCTATTGTGAAGAATGCTGCAAGAAACATGGACGTGCAGGGTATCTCCTTCATACTCTTGTTTTCATTTCTTCTAGTGTATACAGAAATGGGACTGTTGGATCATGTAGTAGTTCTTTTTTAATTTTTTGAGGAACATCCATACTATTTTCCATGGTGGCTCCACCAATAATACATTACTACTAACAGTGTACAAGGGTTTCCTTTTCTCCACATCTTTTCCAGCACCTGTTATCTCTTGTCTTCTTGGTGATAGCCAGTCTAACAGGTATGAGATGATAGCTTATTGTGGTTTTGATTTGCATTTCCCCAATGGTTAGTGATGTTGAGTACTTTCTCATGGACCTGTTGGCTATCTGTATATCTTCTTTGGAAAAACATCTATTTATTCTCTGCCCATATTTTAATCTGACTGTTTCTTGTATGAGTTCTGCATATATCTTGGATATTAACCCTTTATCCAATATATGGTAGGCAAATATTTTTCCCATTCCCTAGGTTGCCTTTTAAAGATATTGTTGCAGCAGGACAAGGTCTACATGATTGAGCTGGATACAGGCATGCAGTCCCAGACCAAGTCTAGGCACCTGTTCCTCTTTGAACATTGTCACCTTTAGCAAGCTACTCAGGAAGGAGTCCTTCACCTTGGACTACTACTATGTTCAAAAGGAGCATCATGATGAATTACTTGGTCCCAAATGAAAACATGGACAGTGACCCCAGCAAGTCCGCACTCATGAACAGGGAGACTTCTGAGCAGATCATTCAGCAAGCCACCAACACTGACATCCAGCAAGCCTGGGCACAGGACACTAATCAAGTCTTAGAAACTCCTTAAATGCTTCCGGGGGACCTCATTCATCAAAGACTACTATGTGCTGAAGGGGAATGACATCTGTGTGACTCGAGGTGAGGCGATCCCCATCCTCACTGTCAACAAGCACAACGCGTGCCTGATGTTGTCGGCCTATCAGCAACCATCCCCCCACAGCTGAGGCCTGGGTCCTGGTTCCCTCACCAAAGCCAGGGTGGCAGTAAAAAACAGTGACAAGAAGACTAAGTAAGTGCCTCATTGGCTTCTGGAGGAGAGGAGTATGTGGATTTTGAAAACTGAAAAACCACCCCAAAATATGAGCACGTGGTAGGGAATTACTGCTGCTTATTCTCAAAGATGCCGCTGTAACCACAAGCAGCAGGTCATCCAGCCTGGACCTTTCTGATTTTTGTTGGTGGTGGTAGTGGTGGTGGTTTTTCTTCCCTTTTTAGTTATAATTTTCTGTTCATTTTTTTTTTCGCTTTCCCCCCCTAGTTTTCATTAAGGAACCTCCTGAAGCCTTTAGGTGATGCAAAGCCTGCCTTCTGTTGCTCCATTTGCCCACAGGAGTCACTAGACTGGATTTCTTTTTTCCTTATAGTCAGTTACCCATATATATACACCTGAAGGCAGTTTTTTCCCTTTCAAAACAAGGAGTTCAGACATCAACTAAAGAAGAAGTAAAATGAATCATACAGCTTTAAGCATCAGCACGAGCATTTCTATAGGAGAATTCCAGTTAGGAGAGCCAAACGAGGCTGAAAGACCCACAGACACACAGAAAAAATCAGTCAGAGAAAGTATCTGAGTCACAATGATGGGAGAGCAGGTTTGAGGTGAAGCCCCTTCGATGCTAAGGCGGCAGTGAAACAATACAGCTGCTATTTTATATCTACTTTGAACAAGCTCCCATTTTCCAAATTATGTTCCAGTCATGCACCTTTTGCTGCCCAGGGTACCCTAGGCTTAAGGTGCGCTTCAGGTAACATGAGCTCTTCTCATTAAACTTCAAAAGGTCTTTCCAGTCATCCTCTACTCTGTACCACTTGGTATTTCATCCTGGGCCAGAATCATGTTTTGGCTGATGGATCAAAGTTCCTGGACAGATGGAGGAGCCTAATAATGATAGTGACAATGGCCCAGATTCACTTACTGCAATTTCAAAATCCAAAAAGTTCTGGAAAAGCAAGTTGCTCATAGTTAATTTGGCAGGAAAATCTGACCTAAATTGATGTGTCTTTATTCCATTTAGTGTGGTTTCATAAGCTTCACCTCAATAGAATGAAAATGTTTGATTACAGGGTGCTGTCTCCGGTACTGCTAGTAGTTTTCATAATATAGGACATAGGCACTGTGTTACTTTCCTAAAATGAAAACAAACAAACAAAAAATCTGAATTCTGACATGTATTTGGCCTAAAGGGCTTCTAAAAAGAATTGTAGGCCTATAACAAGAATATTTAACTGCATTTATTATAGGTCAGGTTATATCAGAAGGACTTTACATGGATTAACTCATTTAATTTTCATAGTAGCCCTTTGAAATGGAGTAATTCTTGCCACCTTACCAAGGAGAAAGCCAAGGCAGAGAAGTCCAGGAAATTGTCAGTAATTAGCTAGCAGGCAGTAGAGCCAAAACCTCAACCCAGCCAGACTAGCTCTGAGATTCTTCCTTTTAATTATTATAATTCTTTTAATACCCAATGCGTTCTTGTAGTCACTAAAAAAAACGTAGAGCTCTTGATGCAGTTTCCTGAACTTGTTCCATGTCTAGCATAGATCACATTCAATATTTCATGATGTAACTTGAAACCATATTTTATATATGTACATATTCTGCAATCAATCAGCTAGCAGCTGAATACATTTGTCATGGCTGAGGTTTATAGCATCTCATGGGTAGTACCTTAAAATGTTATCTATTTACTCATTAGATGCCTGAATTCCTTATACAAATTTTTTCTAGTCTACACTTGAAGGCCCACACAACCGTGTAGGCCACCTACTTGAGCTCTAGGCAGCTCTAACCACTAAAAGTCTTCCTTGTACTAATTCTCAAACACTTCCCTAAACCTTCTGGCCATTGATTCTAAAGGATACAGAAAAGTTTAATTCCATTTCTATATACTTGAACCCATTAAAATAATTTTAGAAAACTGTTTCTCCAATTACTCTTTCTAGAAATGATTCGAAGAAAAACATGGGTAATATTTTTAAAATATGCAGCAAAAGTTGGTGTGAGTTAAACAAGAAAGAATAACTTAAAAAATAAAATGCTGATTTCCAGGTTTCCAGAGGATGGTGGCAGCTACTTATATCCAAATTTCTCCACATGTCCTTCAGAGACTTTACGTGTAATCAAGGGAGCAAATAAACCCATAAAATAAAACTAAAAAATAAGAGTGAGAATGCTGCAAAGAGAATACGCGAAGTTCAATTTACATGGAAATCAACAAATAGACATTAAAAACTGGCAGCGCTAATTTAGAGCCCACAATGGAATAGAAAGATCACTGGAGACTAAGTGAAAAGGAGAAGAGACCAATGGGTTCCTCATGATAGTGGAACACAGCTAACATTACCCTTAGAAAGACAGAGTCCCACAAAGAATAGGGAAATACTGAGAAAAGGTTTGAAACCTTGTGGATCAAAGCAGTGACTACTGGGGAACAGAAAGAGGGACCTGAAAGTTCTTGAGAGCAGTGGTGGCTTTCTTGGGAAAGCAGTGACCAGCAAAGGGCTGGAGCCCCTTGGAGTCTTGGTGATCAGGGGAAGGGGGAGAAAAGCAGTGGATATTAAAGATCCTACTAAACAAATAAGAAACAGAATCAGAAGACACATCAACCGGGATGCCTGGGTGGCTCAGTTGGTTAGGCAGCTGCCTTCGGCTCAGGTCATGATCCCAGGGTCCTGGGATCAAGTCCCACATCGGGCTCCTTGCTCAGCAAGGAGCCTGCTTCTCCCTCTGCCTCTGCCTGCCACTCTGCCTACTTGTGTTCTCTCTCTCTCTCTCTCTGACAAATAAATAAATAAAATTAAAAAAAAAAAAAAGAAGACACATCAACCACCTCCTTAACCTTAAGAAACACTATCTGTTAAGTAATATGCACTCGCCTGAGATTACTTTGAACTAAAAACTAGGACATCCTCCAAACTTCTCCCCGTCACCATTATAGAAAAACTATTATTGATTTAGAAAAAGATAAGACATTTTAAAAGTAATGGAAATAACATGCAACATCTATATAAAACTACTATAAGGATTAAAATATCTCGGGTGATAAAACCCCTTATCTGAGATACTGCCATAAAACCCACAAAGCAGAAGAAATCTGTACATAATCTGCTCACTTTAATATCCTTAAACAAACATTTGCATATGTGAAAAAACACTCCAAATCAGAAATTCAAAAACTCAAAGCAGAGAAGTACAAAAAAGAAGATGTATACCCAGAGATGACTCAGCGAAGAAAAGGAAGAGAGAGAGAGAGAGAGAGAAGACAAAATAATTTCAGAAATGAACATTCAAATCTGAGATGCCAAAGAGGCAAGACTGGAAATATAATAAAGCATGTTATGAAGAGGAATAAAAATGCCAAGAGAATAAAAACAAAATATAAAAGAACTAAAAAGTCTAAGAAACAAATTGGTTGCTACAGAATCTAAGCAAAGAAGACCTAAACTATATGTAATTAGAATTTCTGAAAAATAAAAACAAAGGACAGAGCTTATATATATATAAAACTATAATTCAAGAAAAAATTTCAGAAAGAATTCTATATTTCAAAGGGCTCATTAACATCTAGACAAACCGACCCAAAATAATCAACTGACACATAGCCTAGTAAAAATACTGCATTTAAAAAAAGAAAAGAAATCCTTCTGGGCCTTCAGGAAAGAAAATCAAATCACCTACATAGCAAAGGATATTATAATGGCATCATATTTGTCAACAGCAACACACATTGCAAGGCCATAGGAAAGAAAGTGTAAGGCTAGGTTTTCACCCGTCCAGTAAAGCTGTTTTTAAGTATTGAAGCTATGAAAAAATAGTTTGAAACCTGTACAACCTCAGTGTAGTATTCAGGACCATTTTCCAAGGAATCTCTCTTTTTTTTTTAATTAAAAAAATTTTTTTTTACTTTCAAAAATAATTTTTATTAATTACAGAAGTGACACATGTTCACTGTAAAAACAAAATATTTCAAAAATTTATGATAGAGAAAAAAATTAAAGTACCCCATTTTTCTACATCCCAGGGATAATCACTGTTAATATATTGGCTCATATTATCTCTCTCCCTCTCTCTCTCAACACATACTAGTAAAAATATATTACTGTGTCTTTTCACACAGGTGAAATAATACTATTAATACCAAAACTTGATTTTTTTCAGAGTATATCTTGGCTCTACTTCCATATAGGTTGATTTTTTTACTTTTTTATTAACATATAATGTATTATTTGCTTCAGGGGTACAGGTCTATGAATCATTAGTCCTGCACAATTCACAGCACTCACCATAGCACATACCCTCGCCAGCGTCCATAACCCAGCCACCCTATCCCTACCCCCCATCCCCCAGTAACCTTCAGTTTATTTCCTGAGATTAAGAGTCTCTTATGGTTTGTCTCCCTCCCCAGTCCCATCTTGCTTCATGTTTTTCCCTCCCTTCCCTCCCCGACCCCCCGCCCTGCCTCTCAAATTCCTCATATCAAAGAGATCATATGATAATTGTCTTTCTCTGATTGACTTATTTTGCTTAGCATAATACCCTCTAGCTCCATCCACGTCATTGTAAATGGCAAGATTTCATTTTTTGATGGCTGCATACTATTCCATTGTGTGTATATGTGTGTGTGTGTGTATATGTGTATATATATATACATACATATATATATGTGTATATATATATATATATACACACCACATTTTCTTTATCCATTCATCTGTTGATGGACATCTGGGCTCTTTCCATAGTTTGGCTATTCTGGACATTGCTGCTATAAACATTTGGGTGCACGTGCCCCTGAGGATCACTACATTTGTATCTTTAGGGTAAATACCCAGTAGTGCAATTGCTGGGTCGTAGAGTAGCTCTATCTTCAACTTTTTGGGAAGCTCCATACTGTTTTCCAGAGTAGCTGCACCAGCGTGCATTCTCACCAGCAATGTAGGAGGGTTCCCCTTTCTCCACACCCTCACCAACATCTATTGTTTCCTGACTTGTTAATTTTAGCCATTCTGACTGGTGTGAGGTGGTATCTCACTGTGGTTTTGATTTGTATTTCCCTGATGCCAAGTGATGTTGAGCACTTTTTCATGTGTTCCAAGGCATCTCTTTAGAGATGAGCTTCATTTCAGTAAGAGATGTCAGTGACACTCTGGATTGATGCTGAGCACTGAAGACATTTAATTTTAAATCAAAGACCAAAGATTAATTTTAGATCAAATATAGGAAGGGATACAAGTAGAAGAGTATGTGTTATCTGTCCTTTCAAAGTGTAAATAATACAATCTTTTTTTTATATAGCAAAGAGAAGAGAGAAGGGGGGAAAGTAGAATAAGCTCACTGGTTACCACATGGGCAAGAGTCAAAGGTATTATTTAATCCTCCCAACTGAGGATAAAGGGGCTGTTGGCATTATAAAAGGTATTTTTTTTTTAAAGATAAGTCCTAGAACAGATGTTGGCAAACTTTAGGTGGCAGGTCAAATCCAGTTCACCTGTTTTTGTAAATAAAGTTTCAATGCGACACAGCCAAATCCATCCAGTTACATACTGTCTATGACTTCTTTTGCTCTGTCTACATTGTAGACATTAATGTAGTCATATTATCCAAATCAACAGAGGTGAGTGGTTGTGTAAGAGATGGTATGGTCCACAAAGCCTTAAATATTTACTATCTGGGCCTTTATAAAAAGCTTACTAACTCCTAATGAATAACAAAAATACAAACCTTCTTAAATCCCAAACACCTAGAAAAAGAAATGTAGTAAATTAAAAAAAAAAATGAAACAGTTAACTCCAATCATATTGGTAATACCAATAAGTGTAAATGTGCTTAATTCATACATTAAAAGAAAAATATTTTCAGGTCATTCATAAAGCAAAATAAAGTAAGACCAACTGTATCTCTATATAAGAGAACAAATTGAGGCAGCTCTTTCTGCCCATAGGACCTGTCGCCATGGTATAATAAAAGCACCTCAAAAATAAAAATAAAAAAATTTGAAAAATTTAAAAAAGAACAAACTGAAATCTAAAGCTTAAGCATGAAGGAATGAGCAAAGATATATTAGGCAAATGCAAATAATATGAAATCAGGAGTTGTGATCTCCATACCAGGCAAGGCAACATTCCGACCAAAAACACAAAGATGAAGAAGTACAAATGCCAAAGTCACAGCAACACCTTCAGAAAGCAGAAGCTGTGCGAGATCCAAAGAGAACTCGGCAGACACAGAATAATAACAGATTAACACACCATTCTCAGTCTAAGACATGTCAAACGTACAAAAAGTAAGTAAAGATACAGGGGACCTAAACAACATCATTTATAAGGCATAGTTTACGTGTGCGTGTATTACATTCTGATTATAAAGAACAGAATTTCTCAAGCATACATGGGCCATTCATGAAATTGTCTTTATATTAGGCCACCAAAATAAAACAAAACAAAAAATCAAAACCAAAACAAACAAAAAACCTTATGAAGCTCCTTAAGGTACAAATAACAACTAGAAATTAATAACAACATCAAAACATAAGTAAATTTAAAAAGTTTCTTCTACCTGAACTCTAAAAAACTCTTTAAAGCAAACTCTTGGGAGAAAGGGGATAAACAAATCCAAACTGTAGAATTTCTAAAAAAACATATGAAAAGATGATAATGAGAATACTACATATAATTATTGAAGCAGTACCAAAGGGTATATATATACTATCTTTTGCATAAGAGATGCAAACACATGCTCACGTAACTCCCCCCATGTGTTTTTGCTTATTTTTGCAAAAAAAGAAACATAGGAAGGATAAATCAGAAACCAATAAAAAAAATAACTGTAAAGGACAGGAAAAAATAGAATGGAAGAGATAGGGATAAGAGTGTGATATCTTTGGTATATCTTTTTATATAATTTTGACTTTTGAAACATGCTTTACAAATTCAGAAAATAAAATAAAATTTAAAAATGACTGAAAAAACAAACTCTAGAAGTGAACTCTTTCTTTACGACAAACTCTAAAAACTCTACAAGCATAAATTTAAAACCCTATTTCCTATCAAGTCAATAATATGACCACACAAAGAAAATAATTAATTCAAATAACCTTTGAATATGCACTCTGACCAAATATGACCTTATTGAAGTATATTCTAAGAACAAGAAAAACTGCAAAGAAGGCTTGAATATTAGTTTTTTTGTGGTTGTTGTTACTGGCAACAGTGTTGGTATAATAATAATTCTGAAACTATTTTGCAGACTCAATTGAGTTCAGAAACACAAGAGTTCTGTGAACTTTCAGATACATATGAAATAAAATAATTTCAGAGAGTCGTAAATCCTAACTTACCCTAACCTAACAGGACGGGTTAGAAAACAAAGTTTTTTTTAGAAAAGTACATAAATACTTGCACAACAATTTAGATGTACTTAATATTGCTGAACTGTATGCTTAAAAATGGTTAAGATGGTAAGTTTCATGTTTGTGAATTTTACTATATGGTAGGCATAGAGCCAGGATATTGACATCTATCAACCCTAAATTGAGACAATCCCTGGAAGAAGGGTATTGTTATTTTCCTTTCACAGATGACTAAATTGAACCCCAGAGGTGGCAATTATGCTGCATAAGACCAGAAAGTAGTAACAGAAACTAGAATTGACTGTGGATTTCTCGGACCCTAAAGCTTAAGCTTTTTCCACCATAACCAACTGATTCTTCGAAAAGAATATTAACAATTTAGTTTTGCTTATTTTTTAATTTAATTTTTAAAAAGATTTTATTTATTTATTTGAGAGAGAGTGAGAGAGAGCAAGTGCCAGCAGGGAAGGAGCAGAGGAGGAGGGAGAGGAAGAGGAAAAGAATCTCAAGCCCACTCTGCGCTGCGCACTTGGGCTCAATCTCACAACCCTGAGATCATGACCTGAGCAGAAACCAAGAGTCGGACGCTTAACGAACTGAGCCACCCAGGTACCCCATGCTTTCGCTTTATTTAAATGAAGTGTCATTCATTGTTTTTGTTACTGTTGGATATTTGTTATGAGCCGTGATAGTGACAGTTTTAATGACTTTTACCAAGAATTCACAAGGAGGGAAATAATTCTAGAGGAAAGGTGTTGGGTCTCTTGGACAGTAACATCTGCCCTTCCTGAGTGTTGTTTCAGGTTATATCCTCTGCCTGGAAAGGATGGTGCCTAACAACTCAAGGTGGAGGAGATTTGAATCCAAGTTATATGCCTAATCTGTTTTTAAACACAATTTTAAATTCTTAAAGAGTGTAAAAAATGTGAAATCTGGTTGAAATACATGTTCAGGCCAGCATGCATTAGAAACATTATGTTCAGAAGCAAAAGCAGCAACTGCTCAATGCTCATCCACATGTGATAGCCCTGTTACCCCTGAGAATTGGCTGTTCAGTAAGTTCAGCAACCACAGGAACCTAAGCTCTGTTAGTACAAGGTAATTAAAAAATATCTTCACTAAATTGCTCAAGTTGAAACCCTTTCAAGATGGAGAAATTTAAAAAGCAAACCATTACATAATAATATGGTTATGCAACATTTACAAACTGTGTCTTAAAATTCATGATAAAAATTAAATAGTATGAATGTCTTTGTGAATCCAGAAATAGTTATTTAGGGTGTGGAACAAATCAGAATGCCACCAACATCCAACACCTGGATGAATAAGAACTTGTGTAAGGATAATAAGTAGAAGAGAACTGGGCGCCTGGGTGGCTCAGTGGGTTAAAGCCTCTGCCTTCGGCTCAGGTCATGATCTCAGGGTCCTGGGATCGAGGCCCTCATCTGGCTCTCTGCTCAGCGGGGAGCCTGCTTCCTCCTCTCCCTGTCTCTTGGCCTGCCTCTCTGCCTACCTGTAATCTCTCTCTCTGTGTCAAATAAATAAATAAAATCTTTAAAAAATAAAAAAAAAATAAGTAGAAGAGAACAAAGATCTTATCATTCCTGGAATGTGGTAAATTATAGTAATCTGTAAATGAAATGGATTTGCCAAAAAGTTTCAAAAAATAAAAATTCTTGCGTAAATGTAAAGAAACTGAAAGGCTAAAATATCAAATCTGATCCATGCCACAGTTCAAAGAGGTATTAAAGTCTGGATAATAGCCAAGACAAAAGAGAAACATATGAAGAATTTTATCTTGAAAAGATAATCAAATAAAAGTTTATCATAATAATAACCATAATATCAATATCTACTGTGGTATAATGGTCAAAAAAGCAAGCCCTTAAGAAAAGTTCGTAAGATCAAAGCATTCAAAATGCTTCTCATGCAAAACGCCTTCCAGTACATATTATACATTTGACAAATGGTTTAAAGGAGAAATTATTTGAAACTGACTGTAAATATGAGTAACACATGTCTTCTAGTTGTAAACTGTTTCCTTTCCCAACAAAGAAATCAAATCTGAAAATTATTCATTAAAATTATTTCCTTTAGAAGATGTCACTACAAGTTAAAAAAAGGGTTTTACTGATGATAAATACATCATCTCTCCTTGGTACTGTTGTTCCTTTCCATTCCCTTTGTCTATCCTTCTGTGGTAGCTTACTATCCAAGTCCACCAGCAGCAGTCAAAGCATGGGCCGTGAACTTGTACACTGTTACCAATCAGGGAAGAGAGAAGTACAAAAAAAATTGTTTAGAAAGTTCAACAGCAATTTCACAGAATGATTTCATTTCTGTTGACTCTAAAAATAAAATATGTGGAAAAAATAATTAAGAACACAGGTGTACATATTTTTTAAATTAAGGATTATTGTGGTATAATTTACATATAGTAAATTCCAACTTTTTTAGGTGCCCCCTATAGTCAATCTCTTCTCCTAATGCCCAATCCTTGGCAACCATTGATCTGATTTCTCTTCTTACAATTTTGCCTTTTCTAGAATTTCATATAAATAGAATCATAAACTAAGTAGTCACTGTGCCTGGCATCTTTCACTTCACTTTTAAGACTCAATGATGTTGTTGCATGTATCAATAGCTTGTTCTTCTGTCTTTCTAGTAGTATTCTATTGTATGAATTTATCAAAATGTTTATCCATTCACCAGTTGATGGATTTCTGGGTTATTTTCAATCTTGGGTGACTACGAATAAAGTTGCTATAAGCATTTATGTATAAGTCATTTTTTTGTAAATAAATATTCAAGTGTTCTAGCACCATTTTTTTTATTAAAAGATTTTATTTATTTATTTGACAGAGAGAGAGAGACAGCAAGAGAGGGAATACAAGCAGGGGGAGAAGCAGGACTCCCGAGGAGCAGGGAGCCTGATGTGGGGCTCGATCCCAGAACCCTAGGATCATGACCTGAGCTGAAGGCAGACGCTTAATGACTGAGCCACCCAGGCGCCCCTCTAGCACCATTTTTAAAAAAATAACTATCCTTTTTCTGTTGAACTATCTTGGCAATGTTCTTAAAAATCAACTAACTTTATATCCGTGAGTCTATTTCTGGACCTGTATTCTCTTCCATTGATCTATGTCTATCTTTACACCAATGCTATGCTATCTTGATGATTATAGCTTTATAGTAAATCTTGAAGCAAATTAAGTTCTACAGATTTGTTCTTTTTCAAAATTGTTTTGGCTATTCTAGTTCCTGTGTCTTCCCATATAAAATATAAAACTCGATTTCTGCAAAAAGCTTGCTGGGATTTTAACTGAAATTGTACAGATCTATAGATCACTTTGAGGAAAACAGATATTTTAACAACACTATCTTCTGATGAATGAAACAGTATATATCTGTATATATCTCCATTTACTTAGGTCTTCTTTAATTTCTTATACCAATGTTCTGCAGTTTTCATTGTAAAAATCTAGAATGTATTTTGCTAGATTTATCTTTAAACGTTTCATAGTTGTGGATACTATTATAAGTGGTATGTTTTACTTCGGTTTCTAACTGTTTATGGGTAGCACACAGAAATACAATTAATTTTTATACATCAATCTTGCATCCTGTGACTTTTAAAGCTCATTTATTAGTTCTAATACTATTTTCATTGATTCTTTTGAGATCTTCTATGGAGACAATCATGTCATATAGACAGTTTTAACTTCTTCCTTTCCAAACTTTTATTTCTTTTTCTTGCATTACTAAACTGACTGGAACTTCCACTACAATAGTGGCCAGAAGCAGTAAGACTGGACATCCTTGACTTGCTCCCAATCTTAAATGGAAAAACATTTCACTTCATCATAAAGTATGAAATATTTCTTTTAAGTTTTCCATAGATGACATTTAAACAGGCAGATGGACTTCTCTTCTTATTTGCTGAGAATGTTTATCATTATCGGGTATTTAATTTTGTCTGGTATGTTTTTTTTGTGTCGATTGAGATGTTTTCTTTTTTATTCTATTAATATTGTGAATTTACATTGATTGATTTTCAAATATTGCATCAACTTTGGATTCCTGGATGATCCCACTTGGTTATAATGTATAATCTTTTTAATATACTGCTGGATTATTAAGAATTCTCATGTCATGGGGCACCTGGCTAGCTCAATTGGTAGAGCATGTACACTTGATCTCAGGGCTATGAGTTCAAGCCCCACATTAGGTGTGGAGCCTACTAAAAAAGAAAAGAAAGGAAAAGAAAAGAAAAAAGAAAAGAATTTTCATGTCTTGTGTTCATGGCAGATATCATTTTGTAGTTTTATTTTCTTGTAATGTCTTGGTCAGGTTTTGGTGTTTCCATGGAATATTTTTTTCCCATCTTTTAACTTACCTATGCATTTGAATTGAAAGTCAGTTTCTTGAAGGCAGCATTTAGTTGGGTCTTGCTTTTCTATCCAATCTGACAATCGCTTGCCCTTAATTGTTCACATGATTATTAATATAATTATTGATATGGTTGAATTTGTATCTACCATCTTGCTAACTGCATTCTATTTGTCCCATCTATTCTTTGTTCCCTTTTTCTTCTCTTCCTGCATTCTTTTGTGTTATTTTTTTAAGATTCCATTTTATCCCTACCACTGGTTTGTTAGTTACACCTCTTTTATTTTCTAGTGGCTGTTCCACAGTTTACATCTTTAACTTCTTACAGTCTACCTTCAAATAATTATACCACTCCCTGAATAGCATGAGGCCATCAGTGTCTATAAGGCCAGGACAGCTGATCTGGGTATTGGCATTGTCGTTATCTTTACCCTCAATGCACCACAGATTTTGAATTCTTTCATTGTTGAGCTGCCATTACTTTGTGCATCTAGATGGGGGTTGAAGTGCAGTGCTGGAAGACCGTTCTGTGTTTCTACTCTACCTTCAGCTTTCAGCAGTCACCACACACCTCACCACAGTGGGGTCTCTTTCCATATTCCTACTCTTCCGGCAAGAAGTCATGGGTTGGAGACCTTTGGAGAAGGGCTTACAAGTGAGAACTCCCCTTGGGTTTGGAGCTCCCAGTTATTCAAAACTAACATGCTAGCCCATGCTTAGACATCAAGGAATTTAAACAATTTTAGTTGTTTTTTCTTATTTGCTTCTACAGCAGCCACCTCTTCCTCTCATCTCTGTCAAAGGTGAACAGTTTGTGTGCCTCCTCCCTCCTCAGACGGGCTCATCACATTTTAGAATTAAGTTCCCTTGATTTCCTTGTAAACTCAGCTCTCTGATACGTTTAAGGAAAGTTATGATTTTTGCGGGTTATTTAGATTTTTCTTGTTAGGATGGGAGTGACATGCTCTTACAGCTTTCCACACCCTGGAAATGGAAGAACTTAGGCTTATATTTTGTATATATTTGCTTTTTATTTCATTTTCTAAAATAATCTTATGACATATTTACAGATAGTAAAAAAGGTTCATACTAATTCACACCTAGCAGAGAGTAAGGTACGAGGTATGGGTAATCAAATATTTTCACTTTAAAAAACTTATTCTGTAGCCTATCATATAATGTAGCATTGCTAATTTTTTCCCTTTCTAAAATAGATTCATAGCATTTGTCTCAATTTTCCCCGATGTAAGGGTTAATTTATTTAGGAATATTTCAAAATGTCCCAGATTTTCTCTGGAAAAGGCATATCTAAATAAATCACAAATTCTACCCAATAAGCGAACATGCTAATTAAATGGAGACATGAGAAGGAAAAGTAGCCTTGAAGATATTTAGGAAACTATACCTCTAATTTCCCCTGATAAAGTTTAGAAGCAATAATTATTTTAAAGTATGTTCTCATAACACTTTTATTATGAACCTATCACTTTGATGCTCTTTTGTCTACCTTCTCCAACAAAATAGCAAACACCTCAAGAATAGTGCTATATACCTCCTCATACTTCTCAGTAACTAGCACAGTGCCTGGCATACAGCAGGCCCTTGATGAATATACACTGATTCAATGTATACTGAATGAAATGAATAGATCTGGTCATTGTTCTGCCTAGCTTTTCCTTGCATTTTTTTTTAAAGGTTTTATTTATTTATTTGACACAGAGAGATCAGATCACAAGTAGGCTGAGAGGCAGGCAGAGGGAGAGAGAGGAGGAAGCAGGCTCCCTGCTGAGCAGAGAGCCCGATGCGGGCCTTGATCCCAGGACCCTGAGATCATGACCTGAGCCAAAGGCAGAAGCTTTAACCCACTGAGCCACCCAGGCGCCCTTTTTCTTGCATTTTTTTCCTATGGGTTCTATCCTCTCACTCATTCCCTTTTTCCTTCCAAGTGTATATACACCAGCATTCTTTTTTGTTTTGTTTTGTTTTGTTTGCCCCGGGGGTACAGGTCGGTGGATGGGAGACAGCATTCCTTTTCATGTCCACTACAGTTTGAAGACTCTGCTGTTAGCCCTATCTGTCTGATCAACTGGCCTCACACCTGTAATAGTAGCATTAGGGCTAAGATAGTTCTAGCTCTGTCCCTTGTTTGGATGACCCAGCAGACTACTTGGTGGTCAGACTTTGTAGCCAGATAAGCTTCTCATAACCACCCCAGGGCCTAGGTAAATGGATTTCTATCTGACCTGCCTATTTTTTCTCCTCAGTGGTCATATGTTGCAAGTGACTCACAAATCTCAACCCCTAAACCTCCTTGAGTGACAATAGGCACTTCATTTTAGCTAATATATTTTATTATGTAGTTTTCCAAATGCTGTGACCAACCTTCTATTAGGATAGATAAGGAGAATGCCACTGAAAGCAGAAATTATGTTATTTCTTTTTGAATCTTTAAAAATTCCTAACATAGTAATATGCCCACTGCAGATATACATTATTAAATGAGAGAATAAGTTGAATCCTGCATTGAAAGCTCTTCATAAGTCCCCTTCATAAATTAACTTACATTTATACTTTAGATTTTCCTTTCTTTGTCCCAACAACTCATTTTTACCTCCCCATACACCACCATGGGGAGGCTAATGTGTGTCTTGATGAATGTAACTGATAATCCCTGATAAGACCAAACATACCTTGCAGTTTCATAAGGTTCACATTTTTCCATGATCACATTATTAACTAATCTCATTATTCCCATAAATTTTAAAGAAAAGAAACTCTTACCCAGCCTTAGCAACACTTATGGTTTGTTGCTCCATTGCCTCGTGGATACTGGTTCTATCATGCTCTTTGAGGCTGTTAAACTCATCGATACAGCAAAGGCCCCCATCGGCAAGTACTAATGCCCCAGCCTCCAAATTCCATTCTCCTGAGTCTTTCACAGCAGTAACCGTCAGACCTAAGGAAACAAGCAAGCTAGGTCAGCTTTTATTTTCAAAAGCATATCTTAAATCTACAAAGGAAAAGTACCTGCATTTTAAATGGAAAACAGTCAACGCTTTTATTTCTAATCTCTCAAGAATGAATGGCATCAGGGAGAGACCTGGTGGTTCCCAAGGGGAGGAGGAGTGGGAGGATGGACAAAATAAGTGAAGGGAATTAAGAGGTACAAACTTATAAATGAGTCATAGGGATGTAAAGTACAATATAGAGAATATAGTCAATAATATTGTAATAACTTTGTATGGTGACAGATGGTAACCAGACTGATCATGGTGAGCATTTCGTAATGTATATAACTGTCAAATCACTATGTTGTATACCTGAAATGAATATAATATTGTATGTCAACTATACCTCTTTAAAAAAAATGGATGACATCAGGACAACTATTTCTGGTGTCCAGGCATTGGAAGGCTTAGGAAGATCCTATGTTCTGAAAATGTAAGATGTGTTAATGAGTATTTTATAGCAACCAGAAGTCTCCAAATTTTCTCTTTCCTTGCTAGGTACCCTTACTGAACAGAAGGAGCAAACAGATCTCCAGAGATCTTCTGCCAAGAGGTTTATAGAGAAGGGTCCAAAGACAGAAAACAGGAGATATTAGAGTCCAATGATGAAAATGAAAAGTTTTCTCCTAGTCACAGCATGAGAAAGAAGACTCCTTTAATGTCTTTTCTGGTATTGATTCATCCTTTATACCAGAGTGGTCAAAAGCAAAGGCTTTGGGGGTGCCGGCTGGCTCCATCAGTTAAGCATCTGACTCTCGGTTTCAGCCCAGGTCATGATCTTGGGGTCATGAGATTGAGCCTTGTGGCGGGCTCAGTGCTCAGTGCAGAGTCTGTTTGATATTCTTTCCCTTTCCCTTCCCCTCTGGCCCTCTCCCAACTTGTGCATGTGTGCTCTCTAAAACAAACAAACAAATAAATAAAATCTTAAAAAAAAAAAAAAAAAAGAGCAAAGGCTTTGGAGTCACATAGATTTGGATCCTGAATCCTGGATCTGTCATTCTGGTTGTCATACTATAGGCAAATTTCCTAATATGTTCTGGCCTCTGTTTATTCATTTATAAAAGGGGATAACAATGGAATGTATCTTTCAGAGTCTTAGATGTTCAAATAGAATATAATAAAGCTCTTTAAAAGGTATATGACACAAAATGAGTACTTATAACTACTGTTGATAAAAATTGATAACCCTAGACTGACCAAGAAAAAAAGTAAAGAAACAAGTTACAAATATCATGAATGAAAGAGGGATATCACTATAAACTCTACAAACACTTAATTAATAGTAAGTAAATACAATGAACAACTCTATGCCCTAAGTTTGATAACTTAGATGAAACGGTCAAATTCTTTGAAATACATAAACTGTGAAAGTTTATCTAAAAAGGAATAGATAGCTTGTATACTCCTATATCTATTTTGAAAATTGGTTATGTAGTTAAAAATCCTACAACACAAAAATCTACAGATTGAAATGACTTCCTGGTAAATTCTACCAAACATTTATGAAAGAGATAATACCAGTTCTACACAAAATTTTCAAAAATACAGAAAAACAAGGAACACTTCCCAACTCATTTTCTGTAGCCAGCGTTATTAAGATACCAAAGCCAGAAAAAGATATATTAAAAGAAAACTACAGACCAGTATCTCTCATAAACACAAATGTAAAAATCCTCAAAAAATACAAGCAAATCAAATAATACATAAAATGATGGATTATAACCAAATAGGGTTTATCTTGGGAATGCAAGGTTAATTCAACATTCAAAAATTAACCAATATAACTTATCATATCAATAAGGAAGAAAAAGCAAATGACCAACTCAATATATTCAGGAAAAAACCCTGACAAAACTCAACAATTATTCATCATAAAAAAATCTCTCAGAAAGCCAGGAATAAAGGGAAATTCTTCAGCCTTATAAAGGGTATTTACAAAAATCATGACATATTTAATCATAAAAGACTGAATGTTTACCCCCACCCTCATCTCCAAGATCAGAGCAAGGCAAGAAGATTAGCTCTTGTTATTTTTATTCAGAATTTTGTTGGAGGTTCTAGCCAGTAAAATAAAGGAAAAGAAATTAATAACCATCAGATCAAAAAGGAAAAAATAAACTGTTTATCTTTTCAGACAATATGATTATGTATAAAATACCAAGTAATGTACAAAAAAGCCACTAGAACTAATGAGTACACAAGGTTGCTGGATGCAACTCAATATACAAAAATCAGTTATATCTTTATATATTAGAAAAATATTAAAAACTACAATTAAAACATAATACAATTTGGGGCACCTGTGTGGCTCACTCGGTTAAGTGTCTGCCTTCGTTTCAGGTCATGATCCCAGAGTCCCTGGTAGAGTTCTGCTTTTGGGATCCCTGCTCAGCAGGGAGTTTGCTTCTCCCTCTGCCCCTCTTCCTGTTCATGCTCTCTCTCTCATTCTCACTCTCAAGTAAATAAAATATTTTTAAAAAAATAAATAAAAACAATATAATTTATAATAGTACCTAAAATATGAAATACCTGGGTATAAATCTTTAAAAATGTGAAAGATCTGGACCGTGAATTCAAGCCACACCTGGGTACAGAGATTACTAAAAAAAAAAAAAAAGATAAAAAAATAATGTGTGAGATCTCTACGTAAGAACTACAAAACACAGATGAAGGAAATCAAAGATAACTAAATCAAGAGATACTACATGTTCATAAAATGAATTGAAAAACTCAGTATTTTATATATTTATTTTAAAGATTTTATTTATTTATTTGTCAGAGTGAGTGGCAGGCAGAGGGAGAAGCAGGCTCCCTACTGAGCAAGGAGCCCAGTGCAGGACTTGATCTCAGGACACTGGGATCGTGACCTGAGCCGAAGGCAGACGCTTAACTGACCGAGCCACCCAGGCATACCTGAAAAACTCAGTATTTTAAAGATGCTTCCCCTAATTGCTCTATAATTCTCCCTAAATTGGTTTATAGATTCAATGCATTTCCAAACACAATTTTTTTTAACGATTTATTTATTTGAGAGAAAAGAGAGAGCAAGCAGGTGGGGGCGGTGCCGAGGGAGAGAGTCTTCAGCAGACTGGGCACTGGGTACAGAATCTGACGAGGGCTCAATCTCACCACCCTGAGATCACGACCTGGACAGAAACCAACAGTCAGACACTTAGCCAACTGTACCACCCAGGCAATGCCCCCCCCCCAAACAAAATTCTAATGGGGTTTTTCTTTTTATAGAAATTGACAGAGTGATTCCAAAATTTATACGGAGAGGTAAAGGAAATAGAAGAATCAAAGCAAAAAACAAAGTAGGAGGTCATGATTTAATTTCCACATTTACTACAAAGCTACAGTAATTAATTCAGTGTCGTATTAGAAAAAGAAGAGACAGAGAGAACAATGGAAGAAAGGCCAATAATAGGCCCACACATATCTGTTGAGTGATTTTTTGATAAAAATGCAAAAGCAATTCAATGAAGAAAAGATAATCTGTTCTATAAATGGTGCTGGAATAACTAGATAGCCTTATGCAAAAAAAAAATCAATCTTGATCCATACGTCAAATCTGATACATAAATTAACTCAATGAATGAAAGGATCTAAATGAAAAATGTAAAACTTACAGGTGAAAACTCACAGAAGAAAATACAAGAGAAAATTTATGTGAGTTCTTCTGTTTTCCAGTCCAGCATTTAAGGAGTTCATAAGTTGCCTCAAGTTGCTACTTGTTTAACAGTAAGTAAAAACCTGAACAAACTGAAAAATCAATAATTCTTCTAAGATTCATTATAGAAATGAGGTCAAAGGGCAAACCAATGTCCCCCAAATTAGGACAGAGAATCACAACTTACTAGAGCTGTTACTTCTATGGGAACCAGTAATGATATAAGAAAACCTGAACTGTAATTGATCAATTGCTGGAGGCTCAGTGTGCACAACTCTATGAGAATTAAAATCTCCATTCATGGGGGACTCTAGACTTTTCTGAGTTTTAACTCCAATAGTCATCCCAGGTTGTCACTTTAAATATTGGCAATTTTTCTCTGATACTATAAGCAAAGAGATGGAAAGTCTAAGAGAAAAATAAAAAAAAAAATCTAGAGATCAAAAACACTGTAAAAGTAAGTAAGAATGCCTTTGGTGGGCTCATTAGTGTACTGGACATGGCTGAGTAAAGAATCTCTGAATGTAAAGGCTGTATAAGTGTCAATGGAAACTTTCAAAACTGAAAAGCAAACAGGAGAAAAGGTGAAAAATAACACAATAGAATATCCAAGAACTGTGAGACAACTATAAACAGTGTAACATTTCTTGGGAAGCCAGAATGAGAAGAAAAGAGAGAAAGGAACAGAAGCAATATTTGAAGGAATAATTACTAAAAATTAGTCATTAATTGATTAATTAATGTCAGACATCAAACCATGGATCCAGAAAACTGAAGATAATACTAAGCAGGAAAAACGTTTTATAAAAAACTACATGTAGGCACATCATATTTAGTTGTCAGAAAATCAAACATTAAGAAAAAATCTTGAAAGAAATCAAAGGAAAAATGCAATTTACCTGTAGAGGAGCAAAGATGAGAATTATACCAAATTTCCCCTCAGAAACCATGCAAGTAACAAAGGTAGAATGAAATATTCAAAGTATTGAGAGAAAAAGCCTGCCAGCCTAGAATTCTGTACCTTTAGTGAAATTATCTTCAAAAGTGGAAAAGAAAAAAAAAATTTTTTTTGAGGCAATTTGTTGCCTGGAGACCTGCCTTGCATGAAATGTTAAGGGACGTTCTTTAGAGAGAAGGAAAATGATACAGGTCAGAAACTCATATCTACACAAAGAGACCTGGTTGACTCAGTGGGAAAAGCATATAACTCTTGTTCTTGGGGATCTGAATTTGAGCCCCACATGGGGTGTAGAGATTATTTATATAAATAAGTAAACTTAAAAAAAAAAACAAAACTCATATCTACATAAAGTAAGGAGGAATGAAGAAGGACTAGGGAAAATAAAAACTTCTGTTTTTCTTATTCTTAATTCATCTAACAGCAGTTTGTTAAAAATAATAGTAAGAATGTATTCAAATACATATGTTTATATGTGTTTATGTTCAAGTGAAATGAATGGGAGCAATAATAAAAAGGATGAGAGGGAAGAATTAGAAATATCTTGCTAGTTATAAGGTACTGTGCTACCCATGAAGTATTTTTAGTGTTATTTGAAAGTGGACTTGGATTAATTGTAAATATATATTGCAAACTCTAGAGCAACCAATTACAAAAGTTAAAAAGAAGCATTACTGATATACTAAGAAAGGAGAAAAACTGGAATCACATAAAATGCTCAAGTAAAACCATAATAGGCAGAAAAAGTGGAAGATAAAAACAGGAACAAAGAACAAGGGCAATAAATAGAAAGTGCTAACAAATATGGCAAGTATTAAGCCAGCTAGATCAATAATCACTTTGTTTTTTTTTTTTGTTTTTTTTTTTTTAAAGATTTTTTATTTATTCATTTGACACAGAGAGAGAGATTACAAGTAGGCAGAGAGGCAGGCAGAGAGAGAGGAGAGAGGCGCAAGCAGGCTCCCTGCTGAGCAGAGAGCCCGACGTGGGCCTCGATCCCAGGACTCTGGGATCATGACCTGAGCCGAAGGCAGCGGCTTTAACCCACTGAGCCACCCAGGCGCCCTCAATAATCACTTTGAATATTTATAGTCTAAATACACCAATTAAAAGACAGATTATCAGAGTTGATAAAAAAAGACCCAACTATACATTATCTGTAAGAAACCCACTTTATTTTTACTTTTTGGAAACCCACTTTAAATATAAAGACATATAGATTAAAAGTAAGGACAGAGTACCATACTGATACTAATCCAAAAAAATATGAGAGTAACTATATTAATTTCAGACAGAACAGATGTCAGGGCAAGAAAAATTATCAGAGAGACAGAAGAGCATTAAATAATGATAAAAGGGGGCCAACACTCCAAAATGACATAACAATCCTTAATATTTATGGGTTTCAGAATATTTGAAGTAAAAACAAGTGGAAATCAAAGGAGAAGTTGATGAATTTGTATTATAGTTGGAGACTTCACCACCCCTGTATGGGAAATGGACATATCCAGCAGGCAGAAAATCAGTAAGGCCGTAACTGAACTCAAAAGTACCATTAATCAACTGAATATAACAAATATCTATAAATGACTTCATCCAACAACAGCAGAATGTATTTTTTTCTCCAGACCCCACGGAATATTCACCAAGATAGACCCCATGCAGGATGATAAAACACACCTTAGCGAATTTAGAAAAGAAATCATAAATCTCTCAGACCACAATGTAATTAAACTAGAAAGCAATAACTGAAAGAGAACTAGAAAATCCCAAATTATGTGGAGATTAAACAACACACTTCTAAATAACACATGGGACAAGGAAGAAATCTCAAGAGAAATTTAAAAATGTTTTAAACTAAATCAAAATGAAAATATAACTTATCAAAATGTGTGGATGCAGTGAAAGCAGTGCTTATAAGTGCATGTATTAGAAGAGGGCACCTGGGTGGCTCAGTGGGTTAAAGCCTCTGCTTTCGGCTCAGGTCATGATCTCAGCGTCCTGGGATCGAGGCCCGCATCAGGCTCTCTGCTCAGCAGGAAGCCTGCTTCCTCCTCTCCCTGTCTTTCTGCCTGCCTCTCTGCCTACTTGTAATCTCTCTCTCTCTCTGTGTCAAATAAATAAATAAAATCTTAAAAAAAAAAAAAAGAAGGGAAGAAAGATCTAAAATCAATAATACAAGCTTCCACTTTAGGAAAACTAGAAAAAGAAGAGCAAATTAAATTCAAAGCAAGCAGAAGAAAGGAAATAATAAAAATTACAGCATAAATCAATGAAATTGAAAGCAGGAAATCAATTGAAAATCATTGAAACCAAAATCTGTTCTTCGACAAGATCAATAAAATTTATAAACTAAGAAAAAAAGAGAAAAGACACAAATTACTAATATCAGAAATGAAGAGGGGACATCACTACTGATCCTACTGACACGAAGCAGATGAAGAAGAAATATTACGAACAACTTTATGCCCACAAATTTGATAACCTAGAGGAAATGGAACAATTCCTTGAAAAACATAAGCTGCCAACTCACATAAGAAGAAAACAGACAGGGGTGCCTGAGTGGCTCAGTCGTTAAGCGTCTGCCTTCGGCTCAGATCATGATCTCAGGGTACTGGGATCGAGCACCCCATCAGGCTCCCTGCTCAGCGGGAAGCCTGCTTCTCCCTCTCCCACTCCCCCTGCTTGTGTTCCCTCTCTCGCTGTATCTCTCTCTGTCAAATAAATAAATAAAATGTTAAAAAAAAAAAAGAAGAAGGAAACAGACAATCTGAAAGGCCCATATCCATTCAAGAAATTGAATCAATAATTAATAACCTTCTAAAATAGAATGTATCAGGCCCAGATGGCTTTATTGGTGAATTCCACTAAACATTTAAGGAAGAAACTATACCCATTCTCTATAGTTTTTGCAGAAGACAGAAGTTGAGGTAATACTTCCTAACTCATTCTATGCCAGCGTTACCTTAATACCAAAACCCAACAAGACGTTATAAGAAAACTATAGCCTATATCTCTCATGAACATAGATGCAAAAATCTTCAGTAAAATATTAGCAAACTGTGCTCACTTTGGCAGCACATATACTAAAATATTAGCAAGCTAAATCCAACAATGTATAAAAAGAATTACACACCATGACCTAGTGGAATTTATCTGAGGTATGCAAGGTTGGTTCAACAAGCAAAAATCAACTGAAGTTATCTATCACATCAACAGACTAAAGAAGGAAAAACTCTGCAGAACAGACTCAAAAGTCCATTAACAGCAGAACAAGTAAAGAAATTGTTGTATATTTATACTGTGGAATAAGAAAGTAATAAAAAATGAAGTATAGCTACACACAATATAGATGAAATGTTAAAACACAATATTGAACAAAAGAATACACATTCTACAATTTCATTACTGTAAAGCAAAAACCAGGCAAAAACAAATTAGTGCTAATAGACCGGACCTACATGAAATACTATGGGAGTCTTTCAGGCTGAAATGAAGGAACACTAAGACAGTAACTCAAGTACACATAAAGAAATAAAAACACCAGTAAAGTTAACTACATAGGTAAATAGTAAAGATGGTATCAATGTAATTTTGTTTGTAACTCTTTTCTTCTGATTTAAGTAAAAACTACAGAAAGCAAAAATTATAAAAGTGTGCTGATCAGCTTATAATGTATAAAGATGAAATTTGTATGACAATAATAGCCCAAAAGAAGGTGGAGGGAACAGAATTATACTGGAACAACATTTTTATATACTATTAAAATTAAATTAGTATTAACTGAACTAGACTGGTTTTACATTAAGATATTATAATAATCCCCAAGATAATCACTAAGAAAATAACCCCCAAAAACTACAGTAAAAGAAGCAAAAGGGTATTAAAATGATACACTGGAAATTACATCAAGCACAGAAGAGGGCAGTAATGGAGAATACCACAACAAGGAGGACACAAGCCATATGGAAAACAGTAGAAAATAGCATTCATAAATCCTACTCCATCAGTAAGTACGTTAAATTAAACAAACACTTTAATAAAAAGCAGTTTGCAGAATAAATACAAAGACATGATCCAATTATGTGTTGTCTACAAGAGACACACTTTAGACAGTAGGCAAAAGAGGGCTGCAGTGGCTATGCTAATATCAGAGAAATATTTTAATATAACTTTAAAAATATGTTAATGTAAGAATACCATTCACAAGTGAAGATGTAATCACACTGGCTTCTGCACTAGTTAGACAACATCTAGAGCATAAGTCAGCAAACTTTGATCTTTGGACAAAATCTGGCGCAACCACTTGTTTTTGTAAAAATAGTTTTTTTGGAACACAGTCATGGTCATCATTGACTTATTGTCAATGGCTACTTTCACACTACAATGGCAGAGGTAAGTAGTCGTGACAAACACTGTATGGCCTTCAAAATCTAAAACATTTATAGCTAGACTTTTATAGAAAAAGGGTTGCTGACTATTGATCTAGAGTATTAATGTTTACTTTTGGGACATCAAATTTTAAAAGAAATACTAATAAAAAACAGATAATAAAGGACAAGGAAATAATGCCATTTAAAGAATATTTTATGGCACAGGGTATAATTAGCCTGAAAGAAAGATTTAGAGAAGAGAAAATAATTTTTACATACTTAGAGAACTATACTTTGGAAGAGAAATTATACTAATTGGGGCAGCAGCTTCAAAAGAAATAACAGAGACCATCATGCAGAATTTTATAGGGAACTACTGAAAACTTGAGGTGCTTAAAATGGAACAGGCTACTTTACAAAGTAGTAACTTTTCATCAAAGTAATTATGTAAGCATATGTGGAATGTCCATTTGTCAGAGATAGTGTAGAAAGACACCCATGCGATAAATTGGTAGCTGTATAAAAAAGGTAACTAGACCAGACATTAGGTGTAGAAATTACTTTTAATAAATTAATAAAATATGAAAAAGGAATTAGAAAATATTTTGAGAGGAAAGAAAATGAGAACATGACTTAGTGTAACTTAATGGGATGCAGCTAAAGCAGTTCTTAGAGAGTATCTTATAGCTATAAATGCTTACATTTAAAAAGAAGAAAAATCTCAAATCAATAATCTATGCTTCCACTTAAGACACTGGGGAAAAAAAAAGAAAAAAAGAAAAGCAAACTAAATCCAGAGCAAGCAGAAATAAGGAAATAATAAATGTTAGAGCAGAAACTGAAATACACAATATAAAAATGACAGAGGAAATAAAACCAGAAGTTGACAGTCTTTTAGGTACCTAACCAAACCAATAAGAGAAGAATCAAATTACTATAATCAGGACTCAAAGATGAGACATTATTACTGACTTTAAAGAAAAAGGATTATTATAAGGGAATATAATGAACAACTATGTTAACTATTTCTATAACCTGGATGAAACTGATAAATTCCTAGAAAGACACTAACTAACAACCAAAACTGACTCAAGAATAAAAGAAAATCTGAATAGACCTATAATAAGTGAAGAAATTGAATTAGTAATAATAACAAACTACTCATGAAGAAAAACCCACACACAGATAACGTCACTGGTAAATTCTACCAAACATCTAAAAAATCAAATAACAATTCTTCACAACTCTTCTTTAAAAGTTGAAGAGGAGGAAAACACTTCCTAATTCATTCTGTGAGTCCAGTATTGCCCATATACCAAAAAGCAAAGACATCACAAGAATAATAAAGACAAATTATCTCCACAAATACAAAAATCCTCAACAAAATACTAGCTAACCAAATCCAACAATATATAAAAAGAATTATACACCAAAACCAAGTGGGATTTATCTCAGAAATATAAGATTGAGGTACACCTGGAAACCAATTTATGTAGCATTCTCATATTAATAGAATAAAGGACAAAAAGCGCATGATCATCTCAATAGATGCAGCAAAAGCATTTGACAAAATTCAATAGTCTTTCACATAAAAACACTCAATAAACTAGGAACAGAAGGGAAATTCCTCAACCTGATAAAGGGCATCTATAGAAAACCCACAACTAAACATCATTCTTAATGGTATAAGACAGAAAGTTTTCCTGCTAAGATCAGAAACAAGATAGGGATGTTCACTCTAATTTTTTTTTTTTTAGATTATTTATTTGAGAGAGAGAGCATGTGGCAGTGGGGAGAGGCATAAGGAGAAGCATACTCTCTGCTGAGCACAGAGCTCCATGGTGGTTTGATCCTAGGACCCAACCTGAAGACAAGGACCTGAATCTTAACCAAGAGTCAGGAATTCAACCAACTGAACCACCCAGGCACTCCACTCTCACTGTTTCTATTAAACACTGTACTGGAGATTCTGGAAAGGCCAATTAGCCCAAAAATGAAATAACAGGCATCCAGAGGGGGAAACAAAGAAGCAAAATTATCTCTATTTGCAGATAACAGAATCCTAAGGAACCCACAAAAAAGTATTACAATTAATGAGTTTAGCAAGTTTGAAGGATACAAAATCAATTTTTAAAAGTTGTATGCCTACACATTTTCCTTTTTTTTTTTTTTTAAGATTTTATTTATTTATTTATTTATTTATTTATTTATTTATTTTGAGAGAGAGAGCATGAGTGAGCACGAGCAGGGGGAGAGGGAGAAGCAGACTTCCTGCCGTGCAGAGAGCCTGACGTGGGGCTTGATCCCAGGACCCTGAGATCATGACCTGAGCTGAAGACAGAGGCTTAACCAACTGAGCCACCCAGGCGCCCCTACACTGTCAGTGAAGAATACAAAAATGTAGTTAAGAAAATAATTCCATTTACAATAGCATCAAAAAGAATAAAATACTTAGGAGTAAATTTAACAAAAACAACAAAAGAACAAAACTTATACCCTGAAAACTATAAACACTGTTGAAAGAAATTAAGGATGACTTAAATAAATGAAAAGATATCCATGTTCGATGACTGGAAGATTTAATATTGTTAAGATGACAATATTCAAGGCAATCCCTTTCAAAATCTCAACTATCTTCTTTCTAGAAATTGACAAAGTGATACTAAAAGTCATATGGAAATTCAGTGAATCCCAAACAGTCAACATAATCTTGAAAAAGAACAAAGCTGGAAGACTCACACTTCCTGACTTCAAAACTTACTACAAAGCTACAATAATCAAGACAATATGGTAATGACATAAAGATATAGACCAACATAACAGAATTGATTGTCCAGAAATAAACCCATACATTTATGGTCAATTCATTCTGGAGGGAAAGAATAGTCTTTTCAAATGCTACTGCTGGGAATTTGGACATCCGCATGCAAAAATATGACTTTCAACCCCTACTTCACATCATATACAAAAAATAATTCAAACTGGATCAAAGACTTAAATATAAGGCTCTAAAAGTGTAAAACTCTTAGAGGAAAACTATCCAATAATTACGCTTTGGGCATTTATCTGAAGAAAACAAAAACATTAACTAGAAAAGATACATGCACTCCCATGTTCACTGCAGCATTATTTACAATAGCCAAGACATGAAAACAACCTAAGTGTTGATGGATGAATAAAGAAATTACAGTATAATACATGATGGAATATTATTTAGCCATAAAAAGAAGGAAATCTTGCCATTCGCAACAACATGGGTAAACCTGAGGGCACTATGTTAAGAAAAATTAGTCATACAGAGAAAGACAAATACTGTATGATCTCTCTTACTTGGTGGACTCTAAAAAAGTTCATAGAGAATCAAGCTCATAGAAACAAAAGATAGATTGGTGGTTGCCAATCTACTGGTATGGAGGGAGAAATGGGTGAACTGCTTTTTGTTTTATTTTGTTTTTTAGTTTAAATACATTGACTATTATAATGTAAAAAACTTTTAAAAATGAAACTATTAAAATCCTCGAAGAAAAAAAATTAAAGTATATGTATAAAACGCTTCATATAAATAAATAAGACAGGTGTAAATCTTCATGACCTTTGATTACAATGGCAGTGTTTTCAATAAATGACACCAAAAGAACAAGCAAAAGAACAAAATAGATTAAAAAAGAAAAGCGAAATAGATGAATTGGACTTCGTCTAAATTAAAAGCTTTTGGGCAGCAAAGGCTGCTGACAAAACAAAACAAAACAAAACAAAGATGAAGAAGGAAAAAGAAAAAGAAAAACTCTCACAGAATGGGAGAAGATTTTTCTGAAACTGATATATACATGTCTCTGAAAATCTCTGATAAGAGACTTCTATTTAGAATATATAAAGAACTTGTGCTCGCTTTGGCAGCACATATACTAGAGCATATACAGAATTCTTACAACTCAAGAAGAAGACAAAAACCCAATTGTTCAAATGACCAAAGGATCAGAATAGACATTTCTCCATAGAAGATACACAAATGCCCAATAAGCAAACAAAAAATGCTCAACATCTTTCACCATCCGGGAACTATAAGTCAAAACACAATGAGATACCACTCCACATACCACCCATGGCTATAATCAAAAAGACATAATAAGCATTGGCGAGGATGTGGAGAAATTTGAACACTCAACACCTTGCTGGTGGGAATGTTAAAATGGTGCAGCCACTTTGGAAAACAGTCTGGTAGTTCCTCAAAAGGAGTTATCATATGACCCGGCAACTCCACTCTTAATTAAGCATATAACCAAAGGAATGGAAACATAGGTCCTGCACAAAAATTTGTACACAAACGTTCATAGCAGGATAGCTGTTATTAAAAAAAAATTACTGTGTATTTATACTGGGGTTCTTAAAAGTAGATACGCTGGATTCAAGGCTTTGGCAGGCACAGATTCTAGCAACCTCAAATCTATCAGTTAGTTACCTATTAGCTCATTTATTTGTGAAACTTTTCCCCTTCCTATCCTTTCTGGTTTTTGGCCTTTTCCACATGACCCTGCGTATTGAGGCCTCCAATCTCACGAAGCCTCCCTGCCTAGCTTCCGTCAAGCAAGGCTCCATCTAATGCTGATTGTCTCTATAGTAACCAACTAGAAATGCTGCTATGCTTAGCAGTGGCTTTGTGCAAGCGGTGCTCTAGCCTAGAGAGGTTTTAAAGATCTGAGTCCCTTCTCGACTTACCACACATTTCTCCTGACATCAGGAAAAGAGCATCTGATGAATGAGAGAGGTGGAGGGTTAAAGAGAAAAGGACTGAATGTAAAACATGAAGGAAAATGGATGAGTGGAGACTGAGTTCAAAAGGAAAATGAATTTAGAAGGAGCTTCATTTATTAAGGGGGTAGAACACGTGGTAAAAAACTAGATACATGAAATAGAAAATAATTATTAAGCATTTCCATTCATAGTCTTCTGGTCAGAAACACTATGATGATATTAACATCAACAAACTGTTAACAACAAACATAATTATGGTCCCTCAGAAAGCTGACTGATGTCACTCATAGCTATTCAAAGGGTGTTTGACAATCGAATCCAGTTATGGATAAGGGATCAGACATAGCTTATATCTTCCACAAATTTGTAACCTAATGATGGGTGGCAATGAACACAAAATAGTGAAAACGTTATTAATGAGTTAGAACACAGAATGGGGGAGGGGAGTCATACTTTATATAACAAATAGAGAAACCTCCAAAAAAGTATAGCAACACATTCTAGCATGTGTAGCTCCATCCTCCCCCAGATATCCCTTCTGCAACAGGAGGCTTGACCTTGTAGTGCCTCAAGGGGGAGACTCCCATAGCTTTGTCTTGGCTGAGCCTCCTCTCACTCCCAGCATATACCTGCGCTAACCTCATTCATAGAGCTGTCTTCCTCAAGAGTTCATTAATCAAGACATTACTACTGTGTCTGCCAGGCTGTGGGTTCTTCCAGGAAATGATACCAATTGCTTTTTCTACACACAGAGGCCACTTTAAATATCTGACAGAGGAGAGAGAGTAGAGAAGCACTAGGTCAGCAATTAAAGGAACAGGTTTCTGAGCACGTGTGTCTTCATTTATTATTTGGGAATGATAATACCTTACCCTCCTACCATACCAGGCTGTTTCGAGTCTTAAAAGCAGGTTATTTAAAAATTCTTTACAAATGATAAAGAAAGCATAATACCATATATATATGTATATATATATATATACACACACACACATATATATACACATATGTACTATATATGTATATATAAACTATACACACATGCACTCATGTACACACACAGCCTTTATTGTGATACCCTATTTTGCCTCCCACAGAACTTTAACAATAACTGGTTAAAGTTGCATCTAACACGTTCTATTCTATACCATACTCACTTGATTACATAGTTATCTTTCCAATAAAGTCTATGTATGTTTTGTCTTTGAATATTCCACAGACACAAACACAATTTCACATAATAAATGCTCTCTCTATATAACTAGTTATTAAAATCATTATTGTAGGATTTATTCCTTTTAGAAATGTAAACTCCAGCAAATGTTGACATTTTACATTTATATAGAAAAATCTCATTTAAAACTATCACTAAGGGATGCCTGGGTAGCTCAGTTGGTTAAGTGTCTGCCTTCACCTCAGGTCATGATCCCAGGGTCCTGGGATTAAGTCCCTCATGGGCTCCTTGCTCAGCAGGGAGCCTGGTTTTCCCTCTGCCAGCTGCTCCCCCTTCTATAAATAAATAAAATCTTTAAAAAAAAAGATTAAAACTATCATTAAATTTTGACATGCTGTAACTAATAAATACATGGGAGCCCTTTAAACCAACTAAAGATCATACTACAACAAGCCTTACATGAGATTTTTTTTAAAAGATGAGGACAATAATGCAAATGTCTCTTTAAAGAGAATTAAATGCAGGACTAATGTAATTACCCCAGGTGGAAATTCAGAATTTGAACAAAAGCAAGAGGTTAGCACTTCCATTCCTATGATAACTTCTGCAGCATGCAGGAGCAGAGACTTGATTTAAATCTTAGTTATAATACATTTTAATTCAATGTACTTTAATTTAATTCAATTTAATTCTAGTTCATTTTAATTCACTCTTTCATCTTGTTTTGTATGTGACCTCAATTTAACTTCAAGTTTAAGATTCTTAGAAGCCCTCTGCAGAGGAGCTTTGGAGCAAGGAAGCAAGCTGCATCTTGTCCCTTCAGATTTTAAGTTGTATGCCCAACACCCATAGATACTTTCCCTGAATAGCTGTGGCACACCACTCCACACCCCACCACAACCTACAGGCATGGCTAAATGATTGCCTCATTTCACACCACAAAAAGCACTTGATAACAGACCAGTAATGGATTAAATAAACTTAGATTGCCAAATAAACCTAGCTGTGAGGGAAAATAATTATAGCTGAATTCTTTTGCTAGGGTCACCATAACAGAATACCAGCTTGGAGCTTCAACAATACAAATGTATTTTCTCACAGTTTTGGAGGCTAGAAGTACAAGATTCAGGTGTCAGCAGGGTTGGTTTCTTTTACAGCCTCTCTTTGGCTTGCAAATAGCTGCCTTCGTGCTAGGTCCTCACACGGTTTTTGTGCGTGCTACCCTTGGTGTCTCTTTTTAGGTCCAAATTCCTTCCTCCTTAGGGACACCAGTTAGATTGGATTATGGTACACTTTAATGAACTCATTTTAACTTAACCACCTCTTTAAAGGCCTTATCACCAAATACAGTCACATTCTGAGGTACTGGAGACTTAGGGCTTTAACATATGAATGGGCAGGGGGGGGAGACATAATTCAGTCTATAACAATAGCAAACTATGTTCATTTATCTCTGAGAGGCACTAGTTTAGGGTTTGTTCACCTTAGAACCCAAACCATCTCTTTCAGCCATCCTTGCCCTTTGTAATCTGTACAGAGAGAATCAATTTTACAGATTATATTCTATGTAGCCCTCCATCACATGGGTCCCCTTGGGTACTTAACAAATGAAGACACTCATGGTGCCCCATCTGTTACAATACAGTTAAGCGCTTGAGTCACCAAAAAGTTGTCCAGCAAGAAATCTTATAGATTGTCTCTGAAACCAGAATGGTACTTTTACAATTTTTTTCCCTCTAGGAGACACCAACTCACTTTGAAATATCCCAGGCACCTCTGGGAATCCCTTTGACCTTTCTTGTAAAGTATTGCCAACGGTGAAGAAAGAAACTATTGGAGAAAGTGCTCAAAGGCTCTTCAATGTTTTTGAGGAGCATAAATAAAAGAGTTAGGACAGGCAACATAAGAGGCCTGGAGCCAATACTTGCGGCTTCCAGTGGACTATTAAGGAGGGTCATTTTTCCCTTAAATACTGTTGTATATGACATGTTAAACAAAAGGTTTTAAAGAAACTAAGCCAAACTAGTGATATCCACGGTGATTTTTTCAGTTCTTGATGCATCAAGTTTTATGGAAGATGTACCTTATTATGACATACCTATGGTCAGACTGCAAAATACACTTTATTTTACCAAGCTTATGTCATTTTTATAAAGTAAATTAGAATCTCCTCCTAAAAGTGCCTGCAATAATCAGAAAACTATATACACCATTCTCAAGGGAGTCATGTTTTAATCTTCAAAAGGCCATTTATCTTACATGTCTTGGGTAGCTTAACAGCATAGAGCAATTAACACTTCATCTTGGCTAGTGTTAGGACCAGCACTATTAGGAGTAAAGACAGAATATAGTTTATCAGTCACAGTAACTTGCACCTACCACCACACTAAAATTCAGTCTAATGCACATAAACAATTGGGCTTGAGGAAACCTTTTCTGGTAGGTCCTAGTTTACTGTTTAATTCATTGCCAGTCAAATAAGAATCCCCACTCTAAGTAGTTTTCCTAAATATGGGGAGGCCTGGTGTTACCTGTGCCATATTAACTTTCAAAAGACCAGCAGATAAAGAAGCCACATCAACAGCAACCTACTTAAGTATGCACAATGCCCAAAGAATGACAACTCAAAATCCTGGGCACTATACTAAGAAACAACTCTTTCAGCACAGATGATCCTTAAGAAATAATACTTTATCTGAATTTAATTAGCCAAGGTCATTGGTCTCACTGAAAACATTGAAGGAAAAAAAATAATGGTTTATGAACAGCAGGTATTAAAAAAAATCTTTACAGCACACTTACTGTGTGAACAAATTGTTCACTAACCCCACAAATGTGTTAAAACCTTTCCCTTTCCCCACAATGGTAGTCAAAAAGAATCCACATGAATGCCGATGAATCCAGCAAAGACTCCTCAAAACTTGTGGTGCCACAAATTTTTACTTACTAACGGTTAAGGTCATAAATTTTTTGAAAATCACATGGCCTGGTATGCTGCTGTGTCTTTACTCTTCCTTTCCCTTTCTTATCATGTTTTTTGCCCTTTGGTTTCCTCACACTTCCATTTTCTCTTTTTATGTTCCTGTTATGCTCACCAAACGACAGAAACCTGGGGTGTAACTGATCACATCTCTAGCAATCTTTTTCTTATTCTAGGGCTTTCCAGATCAGAACGGGAGACCCAGGTGCAGCCCAAATATTACCTATTCAGATTTTCCAAGCAAAGTGTGCGTGAAAAAGCCTCTCTTCACCCTTCATTTTGTGTCTAAGTAACGGCGCTGTAGTGCCCAAACGCAGATATTGACCAAGAACTAGGTTTCCAAAATGGCTTTGCTCCCTTCGAGCTGGCATGGGGTCTATAAAATACAATTTATTTCCACTGCAACCAATCCTTCTCTCTACCCCAAATGTTACCCTGTACGTAGACAGCGGAACCTAACCCAGCGTAGTCAACCGAATCACAGCTGCTAAATTCAGTACAGAGACGGTACAGCCGTTGGACTGATGTAAAAAGAGCGTTAAAAGAAAAAAAAAAAGAAAAAAGCAAAAAAAAGAAAAAAGCCCAAGCAGAAACCACACGAAGCAGAAACCCGAGGGGCGGGCGTCGCCCAGAATCGCGCCCTCCCGCCGCCTCGCCGGCCGCGAGCACGCCTCCCCGCCGCGGCCAC
>LNAC01000060.1:1811120-1861275 GCA_002007465.1 Ailurus styani
CGGGGACGGCGGGTGCTCCCCCGCGGCACTCCGCGGTAGGCGCCCGGGATGCTCGGGCGCCGGGGATGCTGGCGCGCACTCCTGTTCGTAATGACGGAAACCTTCGCCTCTCTCTCAGGAAGAAAAATACTGCTAAGCTAGAAAGTTACATTTAACCCAAGAGCAGAAATAAGTAAAACACTGAAATAATTTCCAGGACTTAATCACTGGCTTCTCGCTAGTCTGAGGGACTTTTCTTGAAGAACGTGTTGAAATCGAATTAAAATCACTCCACATCCAAACATCCTGAGCCTAAAACACAAAAGTGGGCTAGGAAATAATAGGTAAAGTCCTGACAGCAAATGCAAAAATTTTTACAATTTTTTCTAAGTTCGTTTTAAAGACTACAAAGATATTTTTACTATGTGCAGTAATAAATATTTGGAAAGCTAAAACTTGCCAAGGCTTTTATCTTTGCTCTTAGATTTTATTAATCCAGTGCTTGCCTTTCAAATTTGAGGAGAAAAAATTTAACTTCATCAATGGTCATCTTACAATTAAATAGGGGACATGCTTATTTGAACTTACAAGTATGTTTAACAAAAATGCACTTAAAATGATGCTAATCATGGTATGTAAAGCATTTCACTTAAAAAATTAGTTTTTAATCTCCACAAAATGTATTTCATGTAGGGTGTTAAAGTTTTCAAATTATAAAAGCAATACATGCTCATTGGAATAAACTTTTAAAAAGGTATACATACATATATAAAATAACAGTCCTCTGTACTCAAATGCCTTCCACCATCACCTGTAATTATAATTAACACTTTTATCTGTGCTCTCCAGGAAGTATTAATGCACACATAAAGCATATATGCATATCTATTATATGTAGGTCACATTTTGAAAGACAATTCATTTATTAAACTAATTTCTCATATGCTACTGAAAATAAAATTAAAGGGTATTTTTATTACTTTGAAACCATTTGATTACTTTCCCAGAGTACCACTATAATCATTTCAGCTACCAGGCCAATTTTTCATACCCAACAGTAAGTTTTCCTTTTCATTGCCAATTCTTTATAAAAATGGGGAAACACAGGAGAAACCACTGATCAGTCCATTCCAACATACTTTATGTTTTAAGCTTTAGAAGTTCTTCAAATTATAGGTATTTTTCAAGTGAGGCCTTGCACTTTAAGAGCCAGTTTTGGACAAGGCTGATAGATGATGCAGGATGTTACAGGGCTTTGACATTGGATGGCTGAAACCCACCATTGATGGAAGCAGAATTATGTTCCATTTTTAACTGGCATCTATTCAGAACTTGGCTGAATCACGTCAGAGTTTTTATGATACTAGTATCAACAATACACTTACTTCCACTTGCACCCCTCTCTAGGGCACCTATACTGGTTATTTAGCATTTTTCAAAAGAGTTTAAGCTGAGTCATACTGAAGCTGCAAAGGAATCTTTCAAAAAGGTGCCATGCTTGTGTACTCCACCTAGAGGCTATGTGGATTAAGGAAATTAAGTTTATTTAACAAAAGCTTGTAAGTTCCACACTTTTATAATGGAGTTCTTAAAAAAAAAAGCTATTCTTAAAATTAAACTACAGAATATTCTGAAGAGAAATTTTCAATTCATAATTTTGTCTTAAGTCCCAAGCCAGAGGTTGGCCACCATTTTTCATACTTAAACTTAATAGGAGACCCAGGATGTGTTTGATCTGATGGTTCCCAAGCTTGTATAAATTTTGACTGACCTTCCTGCTAATCTTACGCCCTCTGTAGACTGCTGATTCTTTGTTTCTCTAACAATGGAGCCATTTTTTTAAGCTGGTCAATATCAATAATTATAAGCTACTGTCAGTTGAACCCTTACAGTGTACCAGAATTGGATGTGGTGTTTCATGCTTTTATACTTCAGGCTTGTCCTAATTCCCAAAGATTACATACTTTACACTAACCACTGATCTTCCCAAGTACAGTAATTAGTTTAAAATTCCCTTGGTGACCTCCCTCACTCCCAACCATAATTGCAAATACTTGGCAATTGGGGTTACCATGATTAAATGAAACAACTGGTTAACTTTTTAAATAAATGAATAAACCCTAATAGATAACCTGTGCATTTGATTCTATCCCTTCTCCTCCTTTGAATACAGGGGACAGGGGAATGAAAGCAGAGTTAAAAAAAAAAAAAAATATATATATATATATATAAAATAATTAAGAATAAAACAACTAGTGCTAATTTATAAATAAGTTACTGAGCATTTTAAAGTCAGTAGCTATAGCAAGGATACCATTAGCATAAAAACTAAGGTACAGATGTTCACCGAGTTATAGCCTGTGCTCGTTAAGGGTAGATTATCTTTCCATGGCCTCTGTCCTCACCCATCTTCCCCCCACCACCCCCATTAAGTTCCTTTATTTCACTATTCATTTGAGAGCCAGAAACGAAAGAAATATTTCCTAGTTTCGGTTTTGGAAGGAGCCCAGGCTTTGGAGTTGCAGAAACATAAGTTGGGTTCCGAGTCTTCAGTTTGCTAGCTATATGAATTTGGGCAGATTATTAGCCTCTTGGGGCCTCAGCTTTCTTGTTTGCATAATAGTATAATTAAATCTATATGATAAAGCTGTTGAGATTTAAATAACAGGTATGAAATTGGCAAGACCAATGCCCAGCACATAGTATTTTATAACTCTTGACTGTGTTCCTATGCCAGACTACAAATGCCTCATACCAATTAGGAGGCCAAGAACACTGTGTGTACTGGTACAAATAAATACGTATGAAATGAACAAAATATGAAAACTGCATGTGACAGTTACCAGACTTACCCTCAATTGGCTAGTTTAGTAGGTTTTACACTCCTGTCATAAGTTTGTCCACTTAGCTTTTGGATTTCCTAAATCATTAATACCTATCTAGTAGATATCTCAAACTTAACATGTCCGAAACTAATTCCTGGTTGTTTTCAGTCCCTACCTCTTGCAAAAAAGGTGACTCTTCCTGCCTTTATCTTCAAGATTTATTCAGAGTGTGACTGCTTTTCATTCCCATGGCTACATGTGGTCCAAGCTACCATCAGTTCTTGCCTCAGTTGTGAAAATATCCACCTGTTTCTTCCCTCACTGTCTTACAGTCCATACTGAATGCAGGATCCAAAATGATCCTTCTAAAATGAAAGCTGGATCATGTTACCCTCCCAATCAGAACCCTCCCAATGGCTCCCCACGCCACTTATAAAAGTTAGAAGTCTTTAATGACAGCCTGTAAAACTTTGCATAATCTGGCCATGCCCCTCACTCAGTCTAGCGGTCAGTTATTTTCCCCTTTATTCAGTTCGCACCAGCCCTGACCTCCTTGCTTTTTCCTGAGCAAGCTAAGCATGCTCCTACTTCCAGACATTTGCTATTCCTTCTAACTAGATCTTCATATTGCTTCTTTCCTCTTTTAATCTTCATGAGCAAATAAATGATCTCGTGAGATGTCAGATGCAGGAACCCTGCATCTGGAAATGTACTAGAAGATGGAAATGTAAGTGGTCTAGGACAGAGCCATGAAGTACGTAACAGGTCCTCAGAAAATGACTGCTGAAATAGTAAGAGAATAAACTTAAAGGAGTTTCAGTAAATTGTAGTTTTATCATACAGTGTGAATAAGTAGTACCTATATTATTTCTCTTGCCTCTTTAGGGAACAAAAATACCTACACAATCACAAAAATGGCAATACCACGGCATCACTAAATGGATTCTCAATGTGTGACCTAGAAACACCCCTCTGGGAGTGCTCCCGTAGCCTAGGTGTAGTGAATCTGAGGCAGGCCGCACAGTGCTAAACACCTTAGGAGCACCAGAAGGTCTAAGAGGTGATCTGTATTTGCAGTTGTCTTCCTCCCCCCTATTATTCCTCCCCCCTGCCTTTGAAAGGGCAGTTGTTTTACTCATCTCTGGGTTCTTGTAGCAGAGGGCTCTGTAAAAGGTGCTCAATGAAAACTGAATTACCTATAACAATTGCATAGAATGTTTTGGGTTGCACTTCAGTGTATCTTATTCTTTCTCATGCCTGTTCCCACCACCCATACTCCTTAACAAGTGGTTACAAGGATCCTTGGTTTCCTCACCTACAATATGAAGAGGGGCCATGAGGAAAAAACCTGACTGTGTTCCCTCTGACAGTTGATGCTTGCTTCTCAGCCAAAAGGGAAGTTTGCTAATAATGATTTTCCCCACTTTGGAGCTCTTTGATAATTTAGATCTGTGCAACGTAATATGGGGCAGCTCTTCCAAAGTGTGCTTATTAAGTAGCTTGTTAAAAGATGACATATATCAAAAGGGGAGGGATTCCATAGCCGAACAAACTTGGGAAATGCTGGATTAATGTTACTGGCGTTCTTTACTGAAGAAGTCTCAGAACACTTACTCTGCCAGTGTGCATTATGAGTCCTCAAGACAAGGTTGTAGCATTTCCGAAGTTTTTGGCCATGTTGTTTTGTTTGCGAGTAGCCCTGCCCAGGGACTAGTGTTTCACAAAAGAACATTTTGAGAAACTCTGGTAAGAAATATAAGAATTTCCATAAGGAGCAATGCAGTGCCTTCCTGGATTTTCTGCCATGAGAAGCCAATTTTAGCAGCCAATAAATGGCTTAAGTGGACATTAGAAGGGTCTTTGATGCCATCTCACAATGTAATTACTGAATATGAAATAATGTTTTGGTTTTTAACCCTAGACTTGGAATGGAAAATTATCTATGTGGGCTCTGCAGAAAGTGAAGAATACGACCAAGTTTTAGACTCTGTTTTAGTAGGCCCTGTTCCCGCAGGAAGGCATATGTTTGTATTTCAGGTAAGACTCTTCTTGGTATATATGTATGCCAAATATGTTTCTAAAGTTATCTCATACTCCTTATCCATTTCCTTTTGGGTTAAATCACTCTGCTTCTGCTCTATTCACTTTCTATCTGCTTCTGTTGTGTGCTGTGAGAGGTTAGTGTGATGTCTACTCCAGAGTGTGCACAGCATGCAGTAAAGCTCACAGTGTCCCAGCACACATGGTGGTTAATTTAGGGCTCTGCCTGTGAATAGTCCTATAGTATCAGACTTTCAGGGGGGCTGGCCAGCAGCCCAATACAGGGATTCAATGCATACTACTAACTGGCATAGTTAGTAATATGCATCTTCAGTTTATGGTTTCAGCCATTAGAAGTAATGATCACAAAAACAACAACTTTCTTTCAGCATAATCAGTAATTGAGCTAGGTTAGTAAGTATGCTGCTAGATAGAGATCTTCTGCATAAACTTGAATCGTTGGAATTAAGGTCCAGTGGTTTACTAAAGCATCTAATCTACACATATTATAGAGGATTACTGTTACAAATCTGTTGCTGTGTTTATTATTTGTTAGGGGAAATTCTAATACAAATTATGGTCTCAGATATCACTGACAGTATTTGGGTCTGTGCCAAGGCTTTAGACACTGTCTTCTCTATTCAAAGTGTTACTTCTTTTAATCCATGTTAAATTGTTGTATAAAGCTATTCAGTCACTTCTCAATTATCCATGCTTATTAGAGGGAGATATTTGTAAGTAGCCATAGGTTTAAAAAACAAAACAAAACAAAACCCACTTAATTTTGTTACAAGTATTTCTACACAACAGAGTCCCCATTAGTTAAGCAGAACCTACTGAAAAGACTTCATCCAGAAAGAAAATTAACTCTTCCTATCCTTGACCTCCTTTTCTCATTTCAGAGATGGGACCAATTTAAATGAGTACTGTTGGTCAGCTAATCCCATCAGATATGGGCCAAGAATTATAAACATACGGTATCTCTAGAGCTGCTACCCATCCATTCCCTCTCCTAAACACAAGATTTCAGAATCTTGGTCTCCTAGCCTTAGTGCTTTTTATTAAAAACCAACAAATAATTTACTATGTTTAAACAAATGGTTAAGAAAAGCTCAAATATATTAGTTCAGATCTACTCATTAAAAGTGCTGTTAAGCCGACTTGTGTGAGTCCATAACCTTGGTGAAAGATGTGGGTAACAGAGAATGTGCAGAGGGAAGCACTGCAGTTATAGACCTGCTTTAGATTCTGGCTCTGTTGCTTAGTAGACACGTGTGACTTTAGACCGGTTCCCTAGCCTCCCTTAGTCACTCTAGTCGTCTATAAAATGTGGATAATATCCAGGCTCATCAGAATGTTAGGAGGATTAAATGAGGAGTAAAGCAGTTAAGTGCTATCACTGACAAATAACGCCCTTCTTCTATTATCAGAACTAAATTTTTATTCTCTTAAGTTCTTGAAATTGTTACATACAAGCAGCAGTATTTGCTTTGACCTACAAGGTTGGAAAACCCATACTTCACTGATAATTCATGATGTGGTAAGAAACCTGGATTGACATGTAGTGATATACCTTTTTATGCTACATAAAACCTGCAAATAAATCCCTTGGCTTTGAAACAAACCCTTAAATGACTTTTCTCTGTGTTTACGTTGTTAAGAACACTCTTAGCTTTTGGCTTAGAGTGAATAATGTATTCAAAAATATTTCCCTCCAGTGATTTTCCAGTTTTACCTTGTTATCAGTGTTCATCTTGCCAAAAAGGACAGAGAAAGAAGCATACGATTTAAATCAGACGGTCAGACTGTACATTTTACAGAATTCACCATTATCAGCAAAAAGGGACTAAAATACAGTTTTTGTTTTGTACTTTAAACAGATTCCTGGTCTGCCATGAATAACCGTACCTTTCTCCTGAGTGTGTCAAAGGCTAGAAGGAAGATGTCCAGACATCTGCCTTGTACTGCTGGTTGAAGTTAAAAATCTCTACCTATCACACTTCATCCTAAGTGATCTGAGAGGCCTATGAGTTTTACTACTTAAATGTGAATTTGCTCAAGTAGAATCCTTTAGCAAACACATTTTAAAACACAAACATGGCTAGAACCAATCTACTGAGGGAATGGGAAGCACTATGGAGGGAAGGTTTCCACAGCAGTACTGAATTACCTCTGTTTCCCATTCTCCACTCATTTCCAGGACATTAGAATCTCTTTGGGAAACCTGGAAGTAACTGGACCCCTCTGGGGGGAGGGGGGTGCACAGGATCTTTAAGACAAACAGCATATTCTCAGGACAGGCCCTCAGTCCCCCTGCTGATCTCTCTCCAGTTAGTCAAATTACTTCATGTCAGGAATTGAGTTATGACTAAATTTCAAAATACTAAGTATATACTGAGTGCCCAGAGCCATGCCAGACATGAGATTATAAAGGTGAACTGGATAGAACTTCTGCCAAGGAAAACAGCTTAGAATCCCAGCAAAGACTGAAGGGTAAACATATTTATTGAGATTACTGGACATACATTAATAGAGGATGTGTGTCAAGTAATTTTAAGTGCAAAAACAGAGTATTATTAATTCTACCTTCTGAATCAGAAGGGGGTTCACTGGGGTCACCTGGGTGGTTCCGTTAAGTGTCCCAACTCTTGATCTCACCTCAGGTCTTACTCTCAGGGTTTTGAGTTCAAGCCTCATGTTGGGCTCCACGCTGGGCATGGAGGCTATGGGCTTCACTAAGGATACATTTCATACAAAGTTAGAAAGATGAATTTTTTAGGATGTTAGGGAAGAAACTTACAGGCCAAGAGAACAGTATATGCAAGGCACAGGGGCATGAAAGATTACCACTACAGTTTAAAGAACTCTGTCTAATCCTAGAACAAGAGTAAGAGGTGTTGAATTAAAGGGAGTATGAATGGTTGAAGACAAATTGTACAGGGCCTTATAAATGAAGTTAAAGAACAGATTTTTATCTCCAAAATGGGAGTAAGCATCTGGAGTTTTTAAAACAGGTTGAAAGAATAGGAATGGATCTTTGCCTAGCTAATGTTGGCAGTAGTACAAATAGCAAGTGAGCTGGAGGATCCCAGTTAGAAAGGTTCAGCAGTATTCCAGATAAGAGATGAAGACATGAACTGAGTCTTCAGAGATGAGAAATGTTGTGACTGGCTGGATATGGGAGGTAGGGAAGAGAGGGTACTGAAATTTTTAGCCTAGGTCAATGTTTTAGACTAGATAGATACTGTGTGCCTTTTTGTGTCATCTGCATGTGGTAGGTACACAATCATTAATTATCTTTGATGATAATGGCCTGATAGAGAATGTCAGCCAGGGGTGTTCCCAAGCTACAGCACTGGCTGAAGTGTTCACCCAGGCCCAGGGATGTTCTTTAGTGTCCTGGGAAGAGTAAGCTAATCTGCTGGGATGAGCTTCATCCATTCACCACTCAGAATGGCTGCCTCAGGTCACACTCAGATGCCTCACTGTCACTGCCCGGCAGCCCAGGACTCCTCCTAACCATTCTCCTTACTGCCTCTTGCACTGCCATGGACAGGACCCTAGCCTTTGCTCATGCTCTTTGCCTTCTCTAGCTCATTTGCTTCACCTTCTGCATTCCTCAAGATTCAGCAGCTTAAGTCAAAATGTCATTAAGTATATCTTCTTAAACCAATCTTTACCTTCATTGTATTTCCATTGTATGTGTGGTTTAAATATACACTATATTTTAGTGGCTATCAAAGTCATTCACAATAGATGATTAATATTCTAGAAAATCTGCTATAGAGCTACTTCTAGTCCATTTTCAGTCTTATGTTAATTTACTATTAGAATATCTGTGCAGGATGGGAGAGTGGGTGTGAGAATATGTGTCCTGAGTATGAGAAACCAGTATAATAAACATTTGCTGCCAACAGGCTGTGTGGAGATCATTGAATATTTACTAATTTAGGTTTGAAAATTTATGACCGGAATCAATTAGACTATTGGCTCAATTGTTTGCTATATTTTATAAAAGGTTTAATAACCGAATATTGTATAATCCCACATGAACTACCACACAGTCTGGCTAGATTTATTTTCCTATAAAAGTAGGAAGTTTTCACATCCCCAGAGTAATTAGGTATACTCTGGAGAAATATTCGAACTCTATTTTCTGACTATAAATTAATCTCAGAAATGAGCATTTGCCTTCCCAGTATGATTTCCAAGTTTTTGTTTTTCTGCCCTTAACTGATGGTGCTCAAGGTAACCAAAACGCCAGTCTTGATTGCAGTTAACAGCCTTTTGTGATATGTTTCTTTTCTTTTTAAATTATTGTAGGCTGATGCACCTAATCCAGGACTCATTCCAGATGCAGATGCAGTAGGTGTAACAGTTGTGCTAATTACATGCACCTATCGAGGTCAAGAATTTATTAGAGTTGGCTATTATGTAAATAATGAATATACTGAGACAGAACTAAGGGAAAATCCGCCAGTAAAACCAGACTTTTCTAAGGTAATGGTCTGCTATTCCTTTTTCATTACTTTTACTATACTTTTTCTTAAGTAGATGCCATTTCATAGTAAATTATGAAAATGGCTTGGAGACAAAATAAACTTGAGGTCCTTGTGCCCACTGGGCAAACTAACCATTCCATTCCCATACCTGACCTCAGACCCTACCTCCTGATGAATCATTAGTAGTTAATTTTGGTCAGGCACTTTCAGAGTTTCTGATGGTTTAGAAAGTTGAAAGTCCCTCCTGTAAAAAACAGTTGTTTAAAACTTTCTCTGTGGCATTTCCCATACGTCATATGTATTAGAGATAAAACCAAAGGTCTTAAGTATTTCTGGTTTTAGAAAACTGCTTTGGAAGTGAGAAGCTGAAACCTGTGCTTCAGAATTAGATTTTCAGAAATACTTCCTATTTTATGATTTTTCATTGGGACCTATTAAGAGTTTAGTAACTGGTGACTTAACATGAGATTGAACACAACACTCCATCTGCCCGATCATGCAAGAAAAATTACATGAGAGTAGAATGGAATGTTCTTTCTGATAATTAGGATGGAATATTTAATCTGGGTATGGGACCTTCCAGTGACTCAATGTATTAGTTAACTATGTGGCACCTTGTATAGCAAAAACAAACAAAAAACTAGAATACTGTTTCTGAGAATGAACCATAGTAATTAAAAGGTAGGAAACCGCTAATAATGAGAGATTATATTTGGGGAAGTTTTTATTTTCTTTGAAAATATTACTGAAGAGACACCATATCAATCTAAAAAGCATACTAGTTAGATAAAGCATCCTGTGAAGAATTCACCCTCAAAAAAGAAGAGATCCTCCATTTTAGGAAACAGAGGTATAGAGAGGTTAGATATTTTGTTGTTTAGTAAATGATCTGGATGAATTCCCTCAGATTCTCCATATCCTTTCCATTAGGCTAAAATAATTTTTTTTGCTGTAGCCCTAGTCCTTTTGTATTAGTTATGTTTAGGGTGCTTTATTAAATTTAATGCCTTTGTATATGAACTTTAGCCCTTTAGGAGTACTGATATAAAGAACCATTTTATTAAGCTCCTATTTGTGTATGGTATTTAACTTTCTTAATGTTGTCTGTTTATATATTTCCTTCTTCCTTTAGCTTCAGAGGAACATTTTGGCATCTAATCCCAGAGTTACAAGATTCCACATTAATTGGGAAGATAACACAGAAAAACTGGAAGATGCAGAGAGCAGTAATCCAAATCTACAATCACTTCTTTCAACAGATGCATTACCTTCAGCATCAAAGGGATGGTCCACGTCAGAAAACTCACTAAATGTCATGTTAGAATCCCATATGGACTGCATGTGACCACCTGCCATCCCTTTAGTACAAATTAAGCTATAAAAACACACAGAACTATTTGAAATTCCGTAAGTACATAGTCAAGACACAATGTGAAGAATTTGTTTAAAAACATCCTGTAGAAAGTTTATAAGAAAACCAGTATTTGAGCAAATTGTGGAATATAAATACAACTATTTTTAAGTAATTTTTTTCTCTAATGTGTTATTTTATTTGTTCTGAAACTAATCTGATTAAAACATATATATTATTTTCTTCTCCGCTATATGTAATTAAAGCACTTATAAAGAAAAATATTAGGCCAGGTTGTAAAGCTGTCTTAGCCTTTTGGACAATAACCTTTGGACCACTATTTTACCGGCCTTCAGAAGAACAAACCTCCGACTTCAACTAAAATGCTTCTTCCCGTGGGAAATAGTTTGGTTTAATGTGAGGGCAAATTTCCATCCTTTTTTGTCATGTCCTTAAGGGATTTGAAGTCAACTATATGCTACCACAAACTTTAGGACCTGATTTTCGAGGCCACCTTGAAGCCTCTTATGGCTACTATTACACGGACTGTTAGCATTCAGTTTGGTTTCTGAGATGATAACAAATGTGGTTAATTGTTCTTAAGGTCCTTCGGCTATGGTTTTTGTTTTATAACAGTTTAGGACATCCAAATACTCCTTGAATCATACATCATTTTTAACCAGTGAATTCAACATGTCAAAAGCAGGTACAAACTTGCTAAATTTAAGAATAGGATATTATAATGACTTAGATCTATTTATGAGATTTATAAAAATACTATGAACTTAACCCTTCAAAACTGACTTGGTAGATCATCTGTTGTTGGCAGCGTTTATTTAAAAAAAAGTGGATTTGGGAAGGTGTATTTAGCTTTATCATAATAGATAAGTCACTATTTTGGAAAAATATATATTTTCACACATGTGGTACTCTTCTCCATATCTCTTGACACTCATGCAGAAAAAGATTAGGCATATTTGTGGTTGACATATTTTAGATAGCCTTTCCAGATAAATTTTTAAAAAGCAATCTTAGAAAGGAATCCATTAACTAAGTGGGCCAAAAGGTTCTTTTTCTTTGATGAGAGCTAGGTCCCTCCTCAAAGTTTCTTATGCTTCATTAAATTAAGTGTAGAATATTCTCATTAGTCTTGCTGCTAAGCAAGACATTAGCCATATGATGCAGTTATGCAGTGCCTTTATACCTACAACTTTTATACTGCACTTTTTAAAGCTTTTATTTTGAGGAAGGGAAAAGGGCATTTGTCTGAATATGGATTTTAAGTTGTATATATTTCCTGTCATCCTAAAAAAAGAATTTGTGAAGCAAAATTTTGCTAAATGTTAAACTTTAAAATTTAATATACCAGATTATTAAAATACTGTCCACTAACTAGTTCATAGATTTTAAAAAAAATACATCCAACTGTGAAAACTATATAAAGGAAATTTCATTTTTGTCTAATTGCAATTAAAGGAAAATGTTAAAATATTAAAATGAAAATAAAGGTAAAATTTTCCAACAAAGAGCTCAGTGATTAACAAGAACTAGATTATGTGCTTATTAGAAATAAAGCATACATAAGCCAAATTACCAAATAAAGCAATTTACTGCTGAGTTTTTATTCTAATTATGATGACTGATTTGTACTGACACCAAGGTTTAGGTTTTTACATCAATTTGTAAACAGCTAATTTTCACAAAAGGTTAAGACTTAGTTTTTAAGTCTTCTCTCAAAATTTTTGATTCTATAAGATTTAGAATTCAAACATTAGGGGCTAAGAAGCTATAGCACAGGGGTTTTATTTTCCCTCTGTTTAGCTTCATTTATAGATACTATCTGAATTACAGCTAAAATGTTTGGAACAGTTTTTCTCCTTTTTGATCATAGTAAATAGCTCTTTCATGAAAAGGGAAACATGAAACCAATTACTTATGCCACAGGAGAGAGAAGCAAGTAGGCTGGAGGGAATGAGGATATCAGTTGAGCTAAAAAAAATATTCAGGAAATCTGAGGAACATGCATGCATTTGTTCATTTATAATCTATAACCTTAGGCTTCCATGTGGTCTTATCGTTTGGTTTTAAGATTTGGGGTTTCTAATTTTACCAAGAACGTCAACGGCAGCAATTTTCAAAATCCCTAATTTTGTAATCCCTGATTTAAAAAAAAAGTATGACTCTGAAACACAAGTATTTATGTTAATTTTCATGAAAATGCACCCATATAGTTCATCTCTATTGTGCGGAGTATATTCTGGTATTTTTTATTGTATTTCATTTTTAAAGTGCTAGTTTTGACTCCCAGAACTGGCATTTATGATTCTAAGGGGTTGCGATACACAGTATGAAGAAAGGCTAGTCTGGCCTTTTGAGTAGATGAGAATTAGCAATAACTTTTTTATCATTCTAAAATTTATATTCCTCGTACCTGTTTTTTCTCTTATATTTGGATTATGATCTTCACATTAAAAAAAGGGAAAAGTGCTAGTGTAGTGAATCAGCAGCCATTCACCTGAAAACTGTCCAAGTATTCTGAAAATACTAGTAGCCCAACAGATAGCCTGGACTCATTTCTTAGCCCTCCATATAATTAACTTAGGAAACATTCCACATAATTACTTGGCAAACACCTTTATTTGTTTGTTACTGGCATCATTTTTTACAGAACTCTAGAACCCTGGGTCATAAGAATTTTTAAATGCACATAAAGTGTTCTTTATATATTCTTATTATCCTTCTAGTATGCTGAACCTTGTCTACACCTCTCCATTCACAAATCCCTTCTCATCAATGCTTAATGTACTATTCAGTTATATTTCAAAATTTGAAAGCCCCTTAGAATGGGGCTTTCCTTATGTAGAACCATTAATGCAGCATTTGCTGTTTTGAGAAGTTTTATAGCGTAAGTTTCTCTTAAGAAATTTCAGCACAGGCCTCCCTTAATAAGTAGCAAGGAACATTTTAAAATGTGTGAAACCAAAGGCCTATTACGGATAGAAGTACAGGAGAAATATTTCCCCAATCAAAACAGTGTAGAATACAAAATCGCATCAAGACAAGTTTTCTAAAAATTTTCCTAAAGTTACTTTATAATCAAATCCTGACATCCTATCTGCAAAGGCTTTTAAATGTACTTGAAGAATCATCACAATGTATGAATGAAGCTCCACAATGCAGTGAAAATATGCTTTCCACATATTAAGACAAATTTTCTACCTAAGAATTTTCAGTAGGAGCTGCTGTTGCCCGTGAGATCTATAAGCACGAAAATGCCTTAAGCTCTACACCATCGATCTACTTTGGTAAAGAGATTTTTTTTCCTGTTTATCTCAAAGTTCTGTTTACTAGGTCCTCATAAAATGCCAGATGGTGCATGTTTTTTCCACATTAAATAGGATTTTTCAAAACTAAGATCCAAAAAAGATATATGGGATAAGTTTTAGGAAAATAACTTCAAGTGAAAGTGGAGCTTTTAAAATATTTTCTTAGAGCTAGAAAAGTATATTTTCTTCGATTTTTGGCAGTAACTCAAAAATTAGCTTGAAATTTATCCTGTGTTAGGTGTTTTTTCATCAGAAAAACATTGTTACTGTCTGTAGTAAAGTTAATTGAAATTGTCATGTAAAATACCTGCACTAGTGGATCCAATTCCTGTAGTGAGCACAGAGCGTGGTGTAATCTTTGCTGCATACTTGAGGAATTGAGATTTCCCTGTGCCAGGATCCCCAACCAATAAAAGATGAGATTCACCTAGAAAAAAGTTAATAAAGTTTTAAATCTCTATGAAAAGACCCATGAATAAATGTAATTAATCAAGAAGAAAATGGTCTACTTGGAATGCCAACACAATTTACATTTTATGCTTTTGCTGTTTACCTAAGGTCATTTAAGGACAGACTTAACCAGTTATCTTTAGAAAAGTTAACTATCATCATAAATAATCTTTCACTGATTTCTGAATATGGCACTTAAAATCTAAATTAATAGACTGCTATTTCCAGATGTTCAGGCATATGTTTAGCGTTTTTAAAAATTTTAGCTTATAAAGTTTCTGATTTTATTTTTTAATTTGTTTTTTTAAACACAGGGAGGGGCAGTCTGAGAGAGAGAGAAGCAGGCTCCCTGCTGAGCAGGGAACCTGATGCAGGGCTCAATCCCAGGACTGGAGGATCATGACCTGAGCTGGAGGCAGACGTTTAACCAACTGAGCCACTCAGGTGCCCCTTAGTCTATTTTTAAATACCAAACTACTTGGTTAAATCTTTCCAAACAAGCCATATGAATATTTTATTCCATTTTTATTTAAGTATTTTTAAGTGTTCAGGACTTTATAAGTGCTTTATAAGTATCAAATCACTTATAACAATTAAATGAAGACCTTTTCATTTTATGAAAATTGTAGTAATTTAATGAAATATCTACCTTAAAGTACTTATTTTCAAATGTGACAAATGAACATACGGGTATCTTGTGGTATGTATTATCTCACTGATCAATTTATTCAGTTATACTCAAGTATTTCCTAAATACATTAATCGGAAACTCCTACTTAAGCTCAACATTTAGCAGAGTGCCTTGTGATGAGAAGGGGATCAAAACATACAACACACATAAACTTTATTATACTTACTATTCCATACTGTACCATATGGTTTTAGAAATCTTACTAACAGCCTTGTTTATAACAATGTCCTTTTAGTCTTTGGTTATTATGACCCTCAGGTGGCCTATTTAAGGGCCATAATAAACCCACTCTATGCCAGATTCAGGTCAGTTAAATGTGTTAGCCGCAAAAGAGCTTTCTGCCATTTGAACACAATTATACACTTAGAGTAATCTTTGCTTGAACATGTGACCTACAGCAGCACCTCATGGCAGACGGCACTTCTGCTACCTAGCAGAAGGGGAATCAACAGGCAGATGACTGAGAGCAACAGTCTGAGAGAAACACACTGACAGTCACAGATGGGAGAGGCACTGACGTGGAGACCTTAAAAAGCACTATCTAATCTTCTCCTCTTGAAGACAGACTGGGGATCCAAGGAAAAACAAAGTAATCAAAATGTAAAGATTTTATTTTGTGGCATCCTTACAGATTGGAGCAAAAATACATGTTCATCAAGAAACTTAAAATTTCTTTTAGCCTTTGGAATTCTAGAAATCACCTTTTGACAGATGCTGGACTAAGTATTTGTCAGGCAACTGTCAGCTTTAAAAGACTTTGGTTAGAAAATAATGCTCAACAAGTCATTTTTATTCAGGAAAGAAAAATTCTAGCTTCTCACCTTGTATGTATTAACATTTCTCAAAAGTTTTAAGTAGGCACTAACCTCTGACCCGTGTTCCTGTAGCATCAGTCCTTTGAATCCCACCAGCCAGCACCATGGCCACAGCAAGCTTTACTAGATACATCCCAAAAACTTGAGGGCACAAGCTGGCCAATATTTCATTCCTTCCTAGGAAAGGCAGAAAGGTCAGATGTTACCAACAGTTATCAAGAAATCCTATCTGAAATTTCCCTTCTTACTGTAACTTCCTAGAAATATACTCTGCTATCCAAAATGATCAAGAGAACCACTTCCAAATGCCTAAAAGGAATAAATAACTGTTTTGGTCCTAAAATTTCTTCTCTTATTAATGCCATGATAGGAAAAGTCTGCTTTTTATTCCTTGCTTTTTATTTTTATACCTGCTTATGTTTCCATAAATTTATCATACTTTACAGGAACAGAGAGGAATCTCCTTTATTCCCTCATTAAGCCAACATTATCCTTTTAAAAATACCACTGCAGGGGCGCCTGGGTGGCTCAGTGGGTTAAGCCTCTGCCTTCGGCGGCTCAGGTCATGATCTCAGGGTCCTGGGATCAAGTCCCACATCAGGCTCCCCACTCAGCGGGGAGCCTACTTCCCCCCTCCCTCTGCCTGCCTCTCTGCCTACTTGTGATCTCTCTCTCTCTCTCTCCCTGTCAAATAAATGAATAAAATCTTTAAAAAAAATAAAAAATAAAAATACCACTGCACTTTACTCCACTGCCTAAATAAAATGAAGGTGCTTGATCTCAAACAGTAAGTCAGATTGTAGGAGCCAGTAATCTTTTATTTTTTTGACAGAGAGAGATTACAAGTAGGCAGAGAGGCAGGCAGAGAGAGAGGAGGAAGCAGGCTCCCCGCTGAGCAGGCAGGCTGATGGGGGCTCGATCCCAGGACCCTGAGATCATGACCCGAGCCAAAGGCAGAGGTTTTAACCCACTGAGTCACCCAGGCGCCCTGGAGCCAGTAATCTTTAAATACAAGAGGTACTTGGAACTCATGGAGTTTCTCCAGATGTATAAGAGAAATAAAATCAGTCTACCCTGTGAGTCAGTTCAGCATTTGCTCTGAACAATTTGGTAAAGTCTGTTTTACCTGGAATAAGTTACCAGGGTATCACTGTATTTAAAAGATCAATATAAACTGTAATTCTAGCAATTGAAGCAGGAAGTCTTGGATTCTCCTGATCATGTGTTATTGTTTTTTAAGATTTTATTTTAGAGAGAGAAAGCATGAGCAAGAGGGAGAGAGAATCTCAAGCAGACTCTGCACTGAGCATGGAGCCCAACTTGGGGCTTCATCCCAGGACCTGGAGATCATGACCTGAGCCGAAACCAAGAGTCAGAGGCTTAACCAACTGTGCCACCCACATGCTCCTCATCATGTGCTTTATTATTTTTTTTAAAGGTTTTATTTATTCATTTGACATTGACAGCGAGAGAGGGAATACAAGCAGGGGGAGTGGGAGAGGGAGAAGCAGGCTTCCTACTGAGCAGGGAGCCCGCTTCTCCCTCTCCCTCTGCCTGCCGCTCTGCCTACTTGTGCTCTCTATCTCCCTGTCAAATAAATAAATAAAATCTTAAATAAAAAAGATTTTTTAATTACATGATGGTGGGGGGGCACACAACTAGGGGGAGCAGCAGGCAGAGGTAGAGGGAGAAGCAGGCTCCCAGCTGAGCAGGGAGCCAGATGCAGGGCTCCATCCCAAGATCCCAGGACCACAGGATCATGACCTGAGCCAAAGGCAGACACTTAACAGCTAAGCCACCCAGGCACCCTGATCATGTGCTTTAAGTAAGAGAATATCACTGTTTGAGTTTCTGTTTTCAGAAATGTCAAAACACCAAATCTGAGAATCTGCCTATCCCACATATAAACCAAGTAGGTATTTCATTTCATCACTGGCCTAATTAACTAGCAGGGGCTCTTAGAACCTATATGACATCCTAACAAGCCTGTCCTGATTTTGTCTTAACTTACGTGGAATTCACTACTGTGATGGTACTCTCTACATGCTGGCAACTAATTTGTGTGCTTCAGGGCTTCCATGTTTGTGCTTATGTTTCAGAGGCACCTCTTTTTGAGGAGGAAAATAATCGTATAAATATTTAGCTGATTATTCTAGTTCCAGAAGCTTTTCTGTGAAAGCATTAAGGGAAAGGAAAGGGGCTTTCTCCAGAATTTATGGCCTTATACACAAAAGCTACTTCTTGTGATGAATCAGAATTGATCCAATGGCAGCATAGGGTGACATGACCTGGGCTGGCAGAAATGGTGAAGACAAACTTTTAGTAAAATGGGGATCAGAAAAAAGAATTAGTAAATCCTAGAAGGCAGTTCATTAACTGCCAGAGGGATCCCTCCCTTTTCTGAGGAAGAAAGTCCAGAGAAAAAAGGTGAAGGAGGTTTGGGAACTAAGCAAATAAGACATTACAGCAGGTAGGTAAATTCTGACCGGAATTACACATACAAAGAAAGAAGGAACAACCCCAACAAGCAGGTTTAGGAGTAGGCAGACTGACCTGGGAGACTTATATGCCAGCTATGCTGAATAACGGTAGATTCAGTGACTGAGGTGCTGACAGCAAACATATCCCAGTGGTAAAGAGCACAGGCTCTGGGGTCAGAGGCCTGGATTCACATCCCAGCGCTATTACTTACTACCCATCTGACCTTGGGCAAGTTTCTTAACCTCTCTGCCTCTATTTTCTTATCTGTAAAATCGAATGATAATGGTATCTTGCAGAACTGCTGAGGATCAAAGGAGTTAATAAGTGTATAACACATAGAACAAACAATACCTGACACACTTACCTGTTAAGCTATTATATTACCTGTATTACTTTTGCTTATTTCTGATCTCAAGATTTCCTCCCAAAGTAGTTAACACAAAAGATATAAAGTCAGGTCTAAAGTACCAGAGAAAAATAAAGGGGAAGAACTATTTCCTTAAATTTGTTGTCTAAAGTTCCTTGAATCATGGCAATAGATGCTCCCACGGTTTACCATGGAAGAGACTGCATTAGAGTGAATACTCCCCCAACCCTATCTCCCTCCCAAATTTCTGATTCTAGACTATGTTAATAGTGTGTCTATGGCCTATTAGTCATTCTTGTGGCATGGCCCTCAGTTACCCCAAAGGAGAAGAGGACTCCCTACATCTTCCTAGATCTGAATCATCCCCAAACGGGTTCGGATGGCCCAACAGATCCCAATCCCTACATTTGGGTTTCTGTTCAGCATCTAAGCACCAGGGTCAGAGGATCCCGGATGTTACTGTAGACTGGAATAAAGTCTTCACCTTCTAGACAGTACCACAGTATCAGATCTTAATAAAGCAGATCAACCTCCAAGAGCTGAGGAGTGAAGTATCTCTGGCTTTAGACTAGCAAAATGAAGACATCTTTCTGGATAGAGCTCCCCACCTTCACCACCCCTTTCCTTATTCCCCCCAACTAGCACACATACACTTTGAATTGGTAAAGTACAGTACTGGTACTGGGTACTTGGAAAACTAAGAAAGCAGAACCCATTCAGACTAAAAAGAAAAACACTGCCTCATTTTCTTTCTCTCTTCTTACTTATGTTTCTTACAAGGTCAATATATTTACTTCTTTCTCTTATCCAGGAAATGAGCTGTACATCCATAACCTTCTAATTAAAACAAAATAGAGTTTTTAATTGCCAGAACAAAGCACTTTTCATGGTCTGGTTAGAAGACCGTTATGATGCCCTTCCTTCACTGTTACAGGAAGAGCTAAGCTGTGGCACTGCACTTAGTAAGACATGACTGTGGTCCAAGGAAGAGTTACAGATTTTTGTGACAACCTGACCCTAAGAAACAATTTTAAATATAAAAATTCATTTAAAAATATGTATGTTCTTAAAGACCTTGCTTAATAAAGCCACAATATAGAGAACCCCACTTCAGTATTTTAAGAATAAAATAATATTTATGAGACTGGAGATGAAGTTTATTAAAAATAGTCTATCAGGGGTGCCTGGGTGGCTCAGTCTTTGAGCATCTGCCTTTAGCTCAGGTCATGATCCCAGGCTCCTGGGATTGACCCGCATCGAGCCCCGCATCAGGCTCCCGCTCTGTGGGAAGCCTGCTTCTCCCTCTCCCACTCCCCCTACTGATGTTCCCTCTTTCACTGTATCTCTCTGTGACAAATAAATTAAAAAAAAAAAAAGTATCACTGGCTTTAGTTTATTTTTCTCAGAAGATGCCTCCAAGGAAGAAGGAAAACAGACGTTTGAAGATTTAAATGGTGTTTTATACCTTTGGAATTTTTAAATAAAAAATATTCTATGAACCCAAACATGTTTTAGTCTACATGTCAAAAGTTTTTGCTGGGATGACAAAGCTTATTTTTTGCATCTTTCTATCTCTCATCACCTCTTCCCTACTGACTGCGTACTTAAATATCTTTAGCTAAAATAGCATGAAGTTGTCTTTATTATATAAGGTACATCAGAAAAGAAATAAGTCTTTCACAGGATGAGGTTTCATAGTAGGATGCGTTTTGTCTACTTAGGGAGGAATTGTATATTTATTGGTAAAGAAGGGAGAAAACTGGCAGTACAAGAGATGTCTAAAATAAAAGAAATGGAAAATCTCTTGTGATTCAGCCTTGATTCTTCACAAAGATCTCTAAATAAAGAAGACTATACCAGCAAAGGACTCTTCAAAAGGAAACTATGGCTAGAAGTACTGATGAATGCTACCACCTTTTGAATTCAGTCATTGAGTTTTATAGCATGCAAGGCTCCTCCCAATCACAGACTTCATATTTAACGACTTAATGAAATGCCATTAATAATTATCAGCTTTATACCCTTATTCACAAACCTGCAAAGGGATCACTTTTATAGGACTCCCAAAAATCTTCAAATTCCTTTTGGACCTCCTCATCCATGATGATCCCTGCAGACTGCTCATTATTTACTTGGACATAATTGGCTTTCAGGACTATCTCCACTTCACAGCGCACATCTTGCTGAAAGGGCTTCCACCGTTGCATTACAACTCCATAAATAGTGAGGTCATCACCTAGGAGAGAGCGCCAAGTAGCAGCAAAGTCCAGGAGGAGCACAGTGCTTGCTGGGCACAGATTTGCATCACACAGATCCAGAAATAAATAAACCACTCTCCCACCAGGTTTAGAATAGTAAACACTCATCCAGAAAACAATCTGAAAGCAAAGGAACACCACAGGTTTCCTACTTTTCCCTTCTGTTTTTGTTTTTTTACAAGCACTTGTATCTTTAGCTAAAAGCTAAAGTCAGCATTTTTATTTTTCTTAATCTGCCACATGATAAACATACCAAATTATTACCCTTCACTGGAAAAATAGCTTACGAGATGATTTATTCATTGTTATTTTATGGGGTGAAATGTTCATCCTCTCATAATTTGGGACCATACAGTTCTCATTTAAAGAATAGGTGGGAACTGCAGCTGCAAGGTTAAGCTATAATGAGTTTGGTTGTCACGAGGTTGTGATAACTGACACTAGTTTTAGTTTCTTATGTACTAATTTTTATGTATCACCTTTATTGATATTTTACTTGCTGCCTTAAAAAAAAGATAAATGAACAAAGAAATAAGTGGATACTGTTTTACTTCAAAGCCTTTTCCATAAACTATGAAAGCACAAGATAAATCCTGCTTGTTCCTTTTTGGTTAGTTCCTTCTTACTTGAGGAAACTCTCCTCTTTCTGGTGATCATAATATTAAACTTTTACAGGTTTTCCTAAGAGGCCTTGGGTCATTCATGGGCACATTCTCCAAACACTCACGTCTGTGCTTATTATTACATACAATTCAATGCATCAACTAATATGTATATATGAATGAATGGGTGGCATTCAGTATTTTGGTATGAGAGAAAAGGGGGCCAGAAGAAGAAAAGATAAGCCTAGTCCTCAAAATCTTGTTGACTATAAGATGTTGGACATACCCCAAATCCAATCTGGTATTTATAATTTGTGCAACAAATAGAGTCTCCGAACTAACTGGCAAGTCTTGATTTCCAAGCCTGTGTCAAATATAGGGTATTTGCTGATGCAAAATGCCTTTTACTCTCTAAGTTTCAATGTGTAATGTGTAATCTGCGGAGCTTTTGATTTTCTGAAAAAAAGTGTTCTGTAAATGCTAAATGAATGGAACCGGTAACAGCAATTACACGACAGTGGGCATATTTCTAGCCAAAGGCAACTTCATAATAAATGGTGACAAACACATTCAATAGGTGCTTTGCATGTGTTTTCAAGATCTTTCGAAGCCACTGCTTGGATGGTTTTCAAACCAAATCAAGAATAATGATCATTGACTATACTGTCTGCCCCAGTTTTTAGATGAAAATGACTGGGGTAACTTTAAATGAGCACTTGGAACAGTTCTTTACTGTAATTTTAATGGATTATACTTAGGTTATTTCTAAATTAGTCAAATAAGAAATTTAAACTTTTAGATACAGCACCCACAAGGAATTAGACTTCAATAGCAGTGATAATGTGAAAAATGTAGCGTCCTGAATAATGGCCAAGAGCACTGATTCTATCAGATTTGGGTTCAAATCCCAGCTCTACCACTCACTGGTTATGTCCTTGGACAAATTACCTAACTTTGGTGAGCCTACTATGTTTAGACCTACAAAATGGGAATAGTTACATTTATGTCACAGGACCACAGTGAAAATTAAGTCAGAAAATGTTTGTCGGGCACCTGGGTGGCTCAGTGGGTTGGGGCTGCTGCCTTTGGCTCAGGTCATGATCCCAGGGTCCTGGGATCGAGGCCCACATCGGGCTCTCTACTCGGCGGGGAGCCTGCTTCCTTCTCTCTGCCTGCCTCTCTGCCTACTTGTGGTCTCTCTCTCTCTGTGTCAAATGGATAAATAAAATCTTTAAAAAAAAAAAAAAAGAAAATGTTTGTCAATTACTTCTTAAAATATCTAGAATATAATATGCGCTCAACAGCGAAGTATTAACTATTATACTAAACCTTGTTATACTTAAACTTTTCTGTAGTAAAAGTGATAAACAATGTTATTTACAGGGAACTACAATTCTTACTTTACATAATCCTCTCTCTTTGTGCCGCTCTGTCTTCTGCAGCTTATTTAGCACTGCAGCCACCCCCAGTTGGACCCATCTCTGATCTCCTGCTGCACTGGCAGTTATTGGGACACAACCTCCAACTTTATTACTCTGCCTGTGTCAGACTGGGGTTCCCAACCAGATTGTAAATTCCTGAAGGGCAAGGATTATGCCATTTATCTTTTCATTCCTGCGGAGGGTTGTAGCTATGGATAAATGAAAAAAGCGCTGCTGACAGACTGCTTCCATCCATTATTATTAGTGACAGGTGAAAGAAAAAGAGCTTTAGATTTTTTCATTGCAGAAAGAATTCAGTTTAGATGGACTGCATGAAAACATCTTATTTTCTTTCAAAAGATACTTTCATGTTCAGGCTAAGCTTACATAAGCACTACTTTGCTGATCCAGATATTACAGGTTTTGGTTAAAATCTAGAGTCCTATATGAAAAAAGTACTTTGCCACAGCCTGATCCATTCAGCAGGCAATCCATGATCAAAGTTGTTATTTCCGTGCAGTACTGTTCAGACAACTATAAACTGTTAATATATTTGACATAAATTTCAAATTATAGGTTGGTGATTCTTGGGTGGATGGGGGCAGTCTCTTGACAAAGAATTACTCTTGACTCTATCTAGATACTGAACTCTTATTTCCATGGTTGTTTGCTTCATCGTTTTAAAGAAATGGCAGCTCAGTAAATATTTTATAAATGAGGCACTTGGAGAAATCTAGGTTAAAAAAAGAGAAATGATGGAATTTGGAAAAATTAAGCACTTTTGATCTATCTGGTAGGGGAGAACAGGGATGGAGAATAAGAGGTTAGATATACCTCTTTCTGCCAACGGACACATTCGTGCTATGAATTTTCTCTACAGACTCAGGGTGAGTGAGATTAAGGTTTGAGTGAGAACAGGAAATACTTAAAGCAGGGAATGCTGAGGTGAATTAAGAAACAACTTGATAACCCAGCTGAAGTTCACCAACCATTTCCATTTTCTGACCCCCCTTCAACGTAGCTTAAATGTTACACAGCAAGTGGAAATTCCTAGGCAAACAGTAAAAGCAACAGTTTTAAAGTTATTTGGAATAAGAAGAGGAAAGAGAAAGAATAAGCTCTCATACCTTCTTCACAGACACAGGTCTGGTCAAGGCCTTGCAAATGTGTATGGGGAGCAATAATAAGATGCTGGCTTTAGGGGCACATTGCCATTTGCCTTTTCTAGGGCTGGAAACAGTAGCAGGGACCCTGACCAAAGTTTCACAGTTCTAAGATAACTTTTTTAGGGACTGAAATTCTGTAAGTCCAAAAGACTTTTAAACTCTGTACTAGAGTCTTTAGTGCCTGTCAGTTCTGGTAAAAGTTTCTGATTAAAACTTTCAGATTATCCCTTTGAAGGCAGTCCACTTGGTGTCTGAGATCTTTACCTTTAGCCAACCAGCACCATGTCAATTTTATAGCCCTAGCTTCTGCCAACAACTGAAAAATGCTCCCTTTATTCTCTTATTCTTTCTTTCTGCATTACATATGTAAAATAATACATTTGTTTTAAAAATCTTTTTAAAATATCAAATTTTGGGGTGCCTGGGTGGCTCAGTGGGTTAAGCCTCTGCCTTCAGCTCAGGTCATGATCTCAGGGTCCTGGGATCGAGGCCCGCATCGGGCTCTCTGCTCAGCTGGAAGCCTGCTTCCCCCTCTCTTCTCTGCCTGCCTCTCTGCCTACTTGTGATCTCTCTCTCTGTCAAATAAATAAATAAAATCTTAAAAAAAAAAAAATATCGAGCGCCTGGGTGGCTCAGTGGGTTGAAGCCTCTGCCTTCGGCTCAGTTCATGATCTCAGGGCCGTGGGATCGAGGCCAGCATCAGGCTCCCCGCTCAGCAGGGAGCCTTCTTCCTCCTCTCTATCTCTCAGCCTACTTGTGAGCTCTCGCTCCTCAAATAAAAAAATAAAATCTTTAAAAATAAATAAATAAATATCAAATTTTATTAAGAATATCTCATGATATTTAAATGTGGTTATCGCAGAATAAAGTACTCTCTTGAGCAACACTGCTGATTTACAAAACCTCCTAACATCTTAATTTTTCCAATAAAACTCTTCCCTACTATGTTCTTTATAAAACCAGTAATTTTAAAATTCAATGTAGAACACTTCCATTCTGTACATGTGGGCCAATATTAATCTTGCCCTTCCACAAATACTTTTTTTTTTATTTAAGATTTCATTTATTTATTTTAGAGAAAGAGAGAGAGCAAGAGAGAGCATGAGCACAATCAGTGGGAGGAACAGAGTAAGGAGGGCAAGGGAGATCATTTCCAGCAGACTGTGCCCTGAGCAGAGAGCCTGATGTGGGGCTCAATTCCACAACCCTGAGATCATGACTTGAGTTGAAACCAATACTCAGACGCTCAAGCGAATGAGCCACCCAGGTGCCCTTTACCACAAACACTTTAAAGTTTGATTCTTCCCAGGCTCCCCAATGAGAACAGGAGGGGTGAGATGAGTTGAGATAGGGCAAAAGAGAGCTATGCATGGTCTGGTTAGCCTCAAAATCAAATATAACCAAGATGACATCACAACAACCCCTTCTGGAGCCCTCAGATTTCCAGAACAGCTCTGAGCCTCAGAGTCTTTGATTTGCCAAATATTGTAGATCATCCAGACCAACTGCCATCATGAGACCTAAGTCACTACCAAGATGCTGTACACCCTATGCTTGACTGTCTCTGGGAAAAGAAACTCGCCATAATGTGAGTCCCATAGTGAACACCTTATATTATTAGATATTGAGTCAAAAAGCTACCTTCCTAGAGCTTCAGCCTACTGAAAATCAACAGTATCTTCTGTAACTATAAGTCCATTTCTGTATGACAACCATCCAATTAATGAAAAGTTGGCTGTCATGTCCTTCCTGAGGCTTCTCTATGCTAGACAACCATGGTTCTTTTCAGTATGGTTTTCAGTGCCTTCCCAATTTGGGCAATTGGAAAATAGAAACACTAAGATCCGTCAGAGGACAAAATCAATGTGACTCTTATCAGGATCACCAGCACAGAGGAGAGAGAAATAATCACCTCCTTTCTTCTACATAGCAATAAGAATACAGTAACATCTGACAGAGTCATACTGTCTGATGCATTTTATTTAACTGAATGCTAAATCTACTACAATTTTTTAAATTGTTGCTGTTAAGCAAGTATATACTGAAGAGAGCAACCTGGATGAAAAAGTCAGTGGATCTGGGCTCATGTTCTAGTTCTGCCGCTTAACTCTCTATGTGACCTTGGGCAAGTCAGGTTCTTCATTTATAAAACAAGTGGCTAGACTGGACAGCTAAGCCAGCTTCCTTCCTGTTATGTATCACCTCCCACCTCCATGCTAGTTTCTATTTGCAAGGTGAGCAATTAAGCCTTCACACTTCCCAGTGCGCTTGGGAAAACAAAAAGTGGCTTTTTCTGAATCAGTACTTTAGGACATCTTATATAAGCTAGCAAAAGTTAATTCTCACCAGATTTGCAACTGTCTACTAAATCATCTTCCAGGATAACCTTCATAGACCGTGGAATACTTCCAACAGATAGCCTTTGCACCTAGCAAGGAAAAGCAGACACATACTGAGTATGCTTAAATACATGCTAAGTATTCAGAAGCCTAGTAGTTCTTGAAATGACTGTTTCTATTTCCCTGGTATTATCATACAATTTAATTTATAATGGGAATTTATAGAATTTTCTTGAAAGTTGTACCTACTATCCATTTACAAACTCACTAAAACCAGAGTAAATAAAAAGACCATTGTGGAAAATATCTCCAAATATAGTCTTCCTTGTAGATGGTCAAAATAACATACACTCCAATTATTAAACATTATAACAAAGTTACTTACCTAGAAAAAGACACGTAGCTTTTTCCTGACCTCTAGTCCTAGACCTGGGACAAATTATTGTTCCTTGATTATTCCTTAGTGACAGAACCCTGGTTTTATTCCACGTGGACATGTCCCCAATAAAAAAAACTGTATTTCCCAGCTCTCCTGTACCTGGGCATGGTCATATGACTAAGTTCTGGCCAACGTAATACAAGTAGAAATGCCATGAGACTTCGAGAAAGATGACTCGAATGGAGACTTGGGGTAGATAGCTGATGCTGTTGTCTGTCCCTTCCATTCCCTCCTCCCTGACTAGCATACAGCAGTGACAGAGTTGTAACTACCATCCTGGACTAATAATAGAGGCCATGTGTTAAGAATGGGGTAGAAAGACAGGAGTTTGAGTCCTGAACACTGAATGCACCTTTGTGTTTCAGTAGCAAGTAAAGGAAAACCTGGCACACTCTGACATGTTAAAGAGTGTCTATGTATGCCTTATTGGACACAGCAAATAAAATTGGGCCTAAACCCCAAATCCTGACCACTCCGATGTTTAACAATCACTTAAAGACATTTAATTTTCTCCTATCCCTTAAATATAGCTTGTTTGAACTTTTTTTTTTTTTAAGATTTTATTTATTTATTTCACAGAGGGAGAGAGATCACAAGGAGGCAGAGAGGCAGGCAGAGAGAGAGGGGGGAAGCAGGCTCCCCGCTGAGCAGGGAGCCCGATGTGGGCCTCGATCCCAGGACCCTGAGATCATGACCTGAGCCGAAAGCAGAGGCATTAACCCACTGAGCCACCCAGGCGCCCTTGTTTGAACTTTTTAAACATTCACTTAATTTTAACATAATTACTAAGTCAGGCCACAACCCTTTTGCCAATGCTCTCTATACAGAGATGATTATTGCATGTCTCTAAAGACTGTATTCTGATATATGTGCAACTATACTGTGTGATGCCATAAGTTCCATTTGTAGTCCTGTATGTGTTCCCTAGTCTTGGTAATTTGCCCACAGCCAAAAAAACTTTCAAAGTTGTTATTTTTCTCATTTATTTGATCATTTACCTGTTCCTGAATTTTGATTTCCTGATAATCTCTACACCTAGTTGGAGATGAAGACAAGCCTGAGAGGCAAGTGAATTTTGAAGAATCACAGCTCTCCAAGCTGGGACAGGAGGATGGCCGGCAGAAGGTGTAGTACTGCTCGAAGTCAGCCTTGACCACAAATACATGTTTGCATTTGTTACACATGTAATCCCGCTCAAACTCCAGGATCTTCACCAGACTTGTTCGAATTACTGTCCCAGTGACAGATAAAAAGTGTCCTACATCTTTGCTTTTAGGGATGTGCTCCCTCACCAGCTCAGGACAAACAGGCAAACCTGATGGAGAGAAACAACAAAAACCACATCAACTTATTTTTTGGGATTTGACTCCTTGGAATATATTCTTCTCATATTTCCTAGGGAAGAAGGTATAATTTCAGAACAAAAATTTGAGGTTTTTTTTTTTTAAGAAAAAAAATCAAATCAACTCAATTAAGAAAACAGAAAAGGATTATTTTAAATAACAATGATCAGTGGACTCTTCCTAAAAGTACATATTCAGGGGCACCTGGGTGACTCAGTTGGTTAAACATCTGCCTTCAGCTCATGTCATGATCCCAGGATCCTGGAACCCAGCCCTGCCATCAGCCTCTGCACTCGGTAGGGAGTCTGCTTCTTCCTCTCACTCTATGCTCTCTCTCAAACAAACAAAATCGTTAAAAAAAAAAAGTATATATCCAGATGACATAATAACCAGGATTTTAAAAAAGGGCTGATTTTCATAAGAGGGCTATAGCAGTAGAATCTAAATACAGTATGTAATTGTAATCTCATTCAACAAAAAACATACTGCCACAGGCAACACACAAAATCAACTGATAACTGAGTAAACCACAAAGCTGAGTGATAAAGGGAGGGTAGCATAATGACCAGAGCCCCAAGCGCTAGAAGGCTATTGCTTTTTTTAGTTAGGTTCAGAATTTATTAATATGTAAATCTCAATGTTTCCAAGCCTTGAATTACCTAGAGGTTTACCCACAGAAGCACCATTTTATCCCTTAAAAAAAACTTGTGGTGGGTCAATAGCCAAACTATGGAAAGAACCTAGATGTCCATCAACAGATGAATGGATAAAGAAGATGTGGTATATATATATACAATGGAATACTATGCAGCTATCAAAAGAAATGAAATCTTGCCTTTTGCAACGATGTGGATGGAACTAGAGGGTATTATGCTGAGCGAAATAAGTCAATCAGAGAAAGACAATTATCATATGATCTCTCTGATATGAGGAACTTGAGGGTCAGGGCGGGGGGTTGTGGGGGGTAGGGAGGGAAAAATAATGAAACAAGATGGGATGGGGAAGGAGACAAACCATAAGAGACTTCTAATCTCACAAAACAAACTGAGGGTTACTGGGGAGTGGTAGGGTAAAGATAGGGTGGATGGGTTATGGACATTGGGGAGGGTTTGTGCTTTGGTGAATGCTGTGAAAGGTGTAAGCCTGATGATTCACAGACCTGAACCCCTGGGGCAAATAATAATAATAATAAAAAACAAACAAACAAAAATTTGTGGTGTTCACCATTAATAAACAGGTAACATTTTAAAATGTACAAAATGCCAAAGAAAATTCTTTTTTTTTTAAGATTTTATTTAATTTATTTGACAGAGCGCACAAGCAGGGGGACTGGCAGGCAGAGGGAGCTTAAAATAAGCTTTAAGTAAGCTTAAAATATAAAGATAAAGGCAACATAATGTTAAGCAAAACTGACCATATACAATCAAAATCTTAAGACTAAAAAAGAGGCTAAGAGACAGTGTTTTGCTAGAAATGTCAATTTATTTAAAATTTTCTGTCTTACTATATATGTTATTAAGTATGTTCTTCAACTACACCAGTGAAGGGGTGGTGGTGGTGGTGTGTGATGTACATCAAGCACTAAGCCACGATTAGTGCTGAACACAAAAACCTTTATCATTCCCTGATTCATTCAATAATCAAGAACAAAAAGAAATTTTGGAAATAGATTCTGAGCTGTTCATATCTAGGTCTATGCTAGAGGTATGTCCTTATCAATTACTTCAGGCCCCTGGTTTTCAGCATGTAGTTCCCTGAACAGCAGCATCAGCATCACCTAGTAGGATCTGTTAGAAATGCAAATTCTTGGGCCCCTTGCCAAACCTTCTCAATTAGAAACTCTGTGGGTGGGGCCTAACAATCAGTGGGGCCAAACAAATCAATTTTTTAAAAAGATTTTATTTATTTATTTGTCAGAGAGAGACAGCGCAAGCAGGCAGAGTGGCAGCAGGCAGAGGCAGAGAGAGAAGCAGGTTCCCCACTGAGCAAGGAGCCCAATGTGGGACTCAATCCCAGGATCTGAGCTGAAGGCAGCCGCTCAACCAACTGAGCCACCCAGGCGTCCTAAAAATCAGTGTTCTAACAAGACCTACAGTTGATTCTGATTGCCATTAATGTTTGAGAACCACTAGTTTAAGTAACACATGAATGCTATTTTTTCCTTCTCATTTAGTTTGATGCTATCTGTGCACTAGAATACCTTTCATCAAAACCACTTGGAACAGCAAGTAAACTTTAGGCTAATAAAAATCACAGAAGACAAAGAGCAATGTATATCCTGGAAAGACAAACCAGAAAATGTCTTAGGTTCCTAAGGAGACTGAAACACGGAGGCAACCTGTTTTTATAACTGAATGCCTTGCCTGGAGTCCAAGATGAAGCTGCAATACACCTAAAACCAGACTATTTCCATCCCTGGTTCATTCTGCATGGGACATCGCCATCCCCCCCTTACCTTCTCTTCTTAAAATCTCCAGTGAATCTGCTAGAATTCACTCCCTGTTCTGTGGGCTAATATACCTTGCATCTACCTTGAGTGAGACATGCATCACATAACATAAAAGCTGCCACTAAGTTCCTTTACAATTATGTTTATCATGCACATAGGCATGCATCTTTGGGCATATGTACACCATTGGTAAATATTTGACTATACAGCTATATCCCCTACAGCCTCAAGCTTCTTTAGATGAGGGAATATACCCTATTATTTTGGTTTCCCAAGAGACTAGCAAATGCCTACACTTAGTGTGTTTGTAGAATGAATGCACCATGGCGGTAACATAATTTACAGTTTACTTTTTCAGAAAATTAGAAAAAAGAAGGCTAAATTTACCTGAAACCAATAGGGTCACCTAGGCAGACAAAACTTTGGTATTTAAACTAAGCATGGAAAAATATTTAAACATAAGGACAGCCTAAAACCATTCTTAAAATACCATTTCAGTAACATTAACTACAATCCCTTTTAACAATCTTTTTGCAACACTATTATAAGGTAAGATTTGTTCTTGATCCTACCAAGAGATTATCTAGTATCCTGATGCTTACAGATTTATAATATTCCTAATTTTATTCTAGATAAAATACTATTTTTTTCAATTAAATCAAATGTATGGACTTTTGGGGGGGATTTTAATTTGTCTCCAAAGAGTTCTACTATACTGACTCATCTTTTTGGAATCATAGCAAGCATTTTTGTTGATTATAAATCCCCACCTTTCTGAAATAAAGTATTTAAGTAATACTTTATAAAGTATTTCTAAACAAAATGATACGTGTGTTCTTCAACTTAATCTGCAGTAATTCAAAGATAGAGCTTTGGCACAAGCTGATTGCTCCACTGCAGCATCTTAAAAATTAAGATACTTAATCTGTAATTCATTTGACAACAACTGAGTGCCTAAATAGGTGGCCGGCATTATGCTAAACTTGAGATACAAAAATAATAAATTTCCTAAAATTGTTTTGAAGATCACAGGGTAGACGTATCACTTTCCTAATTCTTGGTATTATCAATTCTTTTGTCAGTAGTCACAAAAGCTCATAAGGCTGCTATGAATTACAATTTTATACAAACCTATCAATGTGTGTATATGTGCAAACTAACATACTGTTGTCTCCATACCGTCTCCTTCCTCTCGGTTGGCATGGCTTCCAAATGTCCAGAGGAAACAGTATAAAATCATTATTCTGCCCATGAACTACACAATATATTTTTAAGTATAAATGTCAATTATTTCTTAGTGCTCTGAGTTCAATATGTGTTAGAATTTCTCAAAATGTTCCTAGAGAATAAGAAGCAGTAAAATCCTTAAGAGATTCACCTGATATCCTGGCATGAAGATTCTGCTTCATAGAGGCACCCTCAGGTTGAGAAAGGGACTGGAGAATTGTCAAGGCTGATCTTCGCAGAGCGCTATCAAAAACAGTTAGTACTTCATTCGGGAATGCATTGAAATATTCCCCAATTTCCATGTTAGTCTCAAAAAGGGTCATGGCATTAACCACAACTGAGTAATGAGCATCTTCATCACTTTCCTTCAAGATTAGAAGAATATCATTCTTATGGTATTCCGAAACATAAGATTCAAACACTTGACCAACCAGTGTAACTTGATCACTATTCATCTTGAATCTAGGTGATTAAAGAAAAAGACCATATTATAACTTTGATACTGTGACTTAGACACAAGTTAAGAAGAAACAAAACAAAACAAAACTGGGCCACACTATCAATTCAAAATATTATCTGAATTAAAATCTTAGTTAGATCTAAATTACCTGTTACAGTCACCTACCAAATGTATTTTTTAAGAAAGTGAAGCTAAACCAAAGTCAAAGAATTCTGTTTATATTGATCACTGAAATTCAAAATGGTCCAACGGCTTTCCCATATCTTTTCCCCAAACTTCCTCCTCATTAACCCTATGATATGCTATGAAAAAGGCCTTTCCCTTTTCTTTAACCACATTCCATATACACATTTGCTCTCAGGTATAAAATCTTGAACAGCAGTCTTTGGCTGATGTTATTTCTTTGCATGTGTTTTAGTTCTAGGTTTTATTCATACAAAGAACATATCCTACTTTCTCTCTTTCACACTCTCATCACACACGCACATATGTATGGGTTTTCTGCTACATATATGGAACACACATGGATAGCCAGTTCTGACCTGAATAATTAACAGATTTGTTTTAGAAATTTACATTTTGAGGTGAATTTGCTTCTTATTTTCTCTTCCTAACCGAGGAAACCCATTGGCTTCAGCAAAAACAACTGTCAAGAGTGTAAAGAAACTAGATAATTAAGCTGAGAAAAGAAAAGGAAAATTGGTCTTTAGATGATAAGTAACTAGGATTTAAAGTAAATATACTATATTACATGACTTTACCTATCTTATTCCTCTGGCAATATGTATTTTTTAAATTTGTGTCTACAGAGTAAAAAAGCCTATCCCCATTCTATTTTCAAGTATACAGATCGATTACCTATCATACTCATATACTATGCTGGGAAATAAAAAGCAAAATAAAAGATCCTCAATGCCCTCAGAGAACCAAGGGACAGATCAAATGAAATAGTGCCCTAACAGTGGTAAAAACGTAATACGAATAGGAGTACAAAGGAGAGAAGGATTACATTTAAATGGAGTGACAATCATAAACATGGCAATGGGCAGCTCCAAATAAACTGTTGAAATCGATCATCTAAGAGACTCTTATTTGGTTTGGAAACTGAACTGGAGGACAAATGCGCTTTAATTTGACATTTCATTCACCCACCATTTATTGTATTTGGTTCAACAAATAGATGATAAAAGATGACTTATGAAGGTCACATTTCGGCATCTTAACTTTGTGTTACACAGGCTCTTTAATATTTTGTCTTTTTGGGAACCTACTATTCTAGAAGGAATGGAAGGAGTGAAAGGGGTATGTGTCATAGGCCAAGAATTCTCACAATTACAGGACACCCGTATGAGACTGACAGATGGGCATGTGTATATCCAGGAGAATGAGTGAGAGCAAATTATGGCCACTACATTGATAATTTGTTTTGATTAGGTAGTATAAATTCAGCCAAGTGTAAAGCAGAAAAAGCACTTGGAAATAACTAATCATATGGTATATCCAGAATGTGGCCTTTGCTTAAAACAAACAAATAAACAAACTGGACTCTCAAGAGTTGCTACGAACCCTACAACTGAATCTCTAAGATTCTATAAATGCATATTAAATTTGGAGCCACAAGCTTAGCAATTTAAAAGGCAGCTCCACATAGGGAAGAAAGGGGGTAGCTGCAGAATTCATGGTTCAAAGTGAAGTCAGATTAAATTCTGCCTAGTCTTTTTTGAAAGGGTATCTTTAAAAAAAAAAAAAGCATCCCCTTTTAAAATCCGCGCAAAACTGTTCAACTGTTTCTAAGCAGTTTGCTACCCTATAAACATGCCCACCCTTATTGTTCTACAACTTTCAAGTTCCCTTTCCTTTTATTTATTGAGTGAGGGCAAAATACAACGATGTGCTACTTCACCCTTTGGACCACGTGAAGCGCCCACGAGAGCCAGGAGCGCTAGTAAGCGGCGACTTGCCGCTGGACCACCGGGAATCCCCGCCCGCCCAGCGGCCGCGCCCCACCCACCGGGAGCCACGCCCCCTGCCGGTGCCCGCGGCGCCGCGTCCTAAGACCCGCCCTTCTCGCCGGCTGCCCGCGTCTTCCAGGCGCCTCCTCCCCGCCTCCCCGCCCGCCCGCTCCGCTCCCCGCGGGCGCTCAGCAAACGTGGAGTCGGGTTGTACTCAGACGGCTGCCTTCCACACTTCCGTCTCTGGACGCAGCCCCTGCCCTACGATACCTCAGCAGGGCTCTGGCACCACCCGGGCTCGGCAACCCGGGAGCTCGGTCGCCCGACCAATCTCGGAGTAGAAGAGTTTGGGAACAGATGTGGGCGACACTTAGGACGAATTGCGGGAGAAAAAAATTACAGTAACGGTGAAGCGAGGCTGCGGCTGTCACTTACTGGCGGATACGCAGTGTCAGAAGTCACCGGAGACACGCTGCTCCCGAGGCCAGGGGGCGCGGAGAGCTCCGGCCTGGCGGCGGGGTTCGAGGAGGCCGCTGGGGGCCGGGCGGGGCGCGTGCGTCGGCCGCTCGAGGCGCCGGCCGCGGGGGCGCGCAGGCTCCGACGAATCCGCGTCGCGCCTGGGCGAAATAGACACGGCGCCGGCTCCTCGGCCGGGCCCGCGCACCCGACGGACGCCGAGTCGCGCACCGCCTCAACTTCGCCGTTCAGGTAGCTCTTCCGGGCGGACTAGCGGGCGGGCGCGCGCCCTGCCTGGTGCCGCGGGACGCGAGACGGTGGGGCGGGGCGGGCGGGGCTAAGAGGGCCGGGGCAGGGCCAGAGGAGTTCCAGGGCGGGGCCTGGCTGAGCCTCCCGCCCCAGGTGGACCTGGGAGAGCCCGGCTGTGCGGTGGCTCCAGCGGCTTGGGTGGTTCGCGCCTTGGGGCTCAGAACTCTGGCAAACACAAGGGCACAAAGATTTTCTGCTGTTTTCTTTCTTTCTTTCTTTCTTTCTTTCTTTCTTTCTTTCTTTCTTTCTTTCTTTCTTTCTTTCTTTCTTTCTTTCTTTCTTTCTTTTCTTTCTTTCTTTCTTTCTTTCTTTCGATTTTTATTTATTTGACATTGATTGTAAGTAGGCAGAGAGGCAGGCAGAGAGAGAGGAGGAAGCAGGCTCCCTGCTGAGCATACAGCCCAATGCGGGGCTTGATCCTAAGGCCCTGAGATCATGACCTGAGCCAAAGGCAGAGGCTTTAACCTACTGAGCCACCCAGGGGCCCCTGCTGTGTTTTCTTTTATAAGTTTTAGGATGAAGGTACAGAGTTCCCATGTAACGCTCCCCCTCATATGCCATATTCCCCACACAGCCATAGCCTCCGCCACTGTCAACATACTCTCAGCAGTGGTGCTTTTGTTACATACATTGAACATACATTGAAACAACATCACCCAAACTGCACGGTTTCCGGTCTTGTTCCCTCTGGGTGTTGTACATTCTATGGGTTTTAACAGATGTGGTATAATAACATGTATCCACTGTTGTATTATACACAATAGTTTCACTGCCCAGAAAGTCTGTGCTCTCTTCATCCCTCCCTCCCAGCTGATCTGTAGCAACAACTAGTCTTTTTACCGTCTCCATAGTTTTTCCCATTTCCAGGATGGCATATGTAATTGACACAGGTTTGAATTGTATGGGTCCACTTATACATGGGCTTTTTACAGTACTGTAAATGTATTTTCTCTTCCTTATGATTTTTTTTTAAGATTAAGTAACCCCTGTACCCCACCTGGGGCTCAAACTTATGACCGTGAGGTCAAGCACGGCAAGTTCTTTCTTCTGACTGAGGCAGCCAGGCATCCCTCCTTATGATTTTTTAAATAACACTTTTTCTCTAGCTCACCTTACTGTAATAAGACAGTATATAATATGTATAAAATATGTATTAGTCAATTATTTATGTTATGGGTAAGGCTTCTTGTCAACAGGCCATTAGTAATTAACTTTCTGAGGAGTCAGAAGTTATATGTGGATTTTTAATGTGTGAGGGGGTCAGCCCCAACCTCTGTATTGTTCAAGGGTCATCTGTAAATGAAGTCATACAGTATGTAGCTTTTTCAGGTTGTTTTCTTTCACTTAGTAATATATATTTAAGTTTCCTCCGTGTCTTTTCATGGCTTGATAGCTCATTTCTTTTTGGTGCTGAATAATAATCCATTATCTGAATATACCACACTCTATTTGTCCACTTAGCTACTGAATGATATCTTGGTTGCTTCCAAGTTTTGCCAGTTATGGATAAAGCCAGTATATTTATCCACGTACAGTTTTTTTGTGTGGGTATAAGTTTTCAGCTCCTTTGGGTAATTACCAAAGAGCACGATTGTTTCTTGAATGAATCATGTGGTAAGGTATGTTTAGTTTTGTAAGAAACCACCAAGATGTCTTCCAAAGAGGTCATACAATTTTGCATTCCTGACAGTAATGAATTAGAGTTTCTGTTGCCCCACATCCTCTCCAGCATTTGATGTTGTCAGTATTTTGGATTTTGGCCACTCTAATACGTGTGTAGTGGCATCTCGTCGTTATGTTAATTTGAAGGTCCTGATAACCTATGATGGTGAACATCTTTTCATATGCTTACTTTTCATCTGTATATCTTCTTTGGTGAGGTATCTGTTCAGGTCTTTTGTTTATCTTTAAATTAGGATTTTTTCTTATTCTCTAATTTTAAGAGTCCTTTGTCAGATGTGTCTTGCAAATACTTCCAGTCTGTGGCTTATCTTCTCTTTCTCATAACATTGTCTCACTGAGCAGATTTTTAGTTTTAATTATATCCAGATTATCAATTATTTCTCTCATGGATTGTGCTTTTGGTGTTGTATTTGAAAAGTCATCTAGGTTTTCTCCTATGTTTTAGGACTTTTATAGTTTTGTGTTTTACACTTAGGTCTGTGATCTACTCTGAGTTAATTTTTGTGAAGGGTGTTAAGATCTGGGTCTAGGGCGCCTGGGTGGCTCAGTGGGTTAAAGCCTCTGCCTTCGGCTCAGGTCATGATCTCAGGGTCCTGGGATCCAGGCCCATATTGGGCTCTCTGCTCAGCAGGGAGCCTGCTTCCTCCTCTCTCTACCTGCCTCTCTGCCTACTTGTGATCTCTCTCTCTCTCTGTGTCAAATAAATAAATAAAATCTTTAAAAAAAAAGATCTGGGTCTAGATTGTGTGTGTATACATGCTTATGCACGTATGTGGGTGTCCAGTTCTTCCAGTACTATTTGTTGAAAAGACTATATTTTTGTTCCATTTGTCAAAGATATGTATTGCCTTTTGCTCCCTTGTCAAAGATGAGTTGACTATCTCTATTTATGTGGTCTGTTTGTAGGCTCTCTATTCTGTTCCATTAATCTACTAGTCTGTTCTTTCACTAATACCATATTGTCTTGATTACTGTACCTTTATAGTGAGTGCTGAAGTCAGATAGTGTCAGTCCTCCAAATTTGTTCTCTTAAAATATTGAGTTTTGGCTATTCTGGGTCTTTTGCTTTTCCATATAAACTTTAGTATCCTTTTGTTAATATCCATAAAATAACTTGCTGGGATTTTGATTGGGATGGGATGAAACTATAGATCAGGTTGGGAAGAACTAATGTTTTGACAATATTGAGCTTTCCTATCTATGAATATGGAATATCTATCTCTCCACTAATTTAGTTCTTTGAGTCTTTCATCAGAGTTTTGTCATTTTCCTCATACAGATTTTGTACATATCTTTTTAGATTGATACCTAAGTATTCCTTTTTGTGTGTGGGTGGGGGGGTGCTAATATAAATGGTAATATGATTTTAATTTCAAATTCCACTTGTTCATTGCTTATATATAAAAAAGCAACTAACTTCTACGTATTTATATCCTGCAACCTTGCCATAATCACTTATTAGTTCTAGAAGTTTTATATATAGATTCTTTCAGATTTTCTACCTAGATGATCATGTCATCTGCAAATAAATAGTTTTATTTCTCCCCTCCCAATCTCTGTGATTTTTATTTTCTTTTTTCATTGAATTAATTGGGACTTCTAGTATGATGTTGAAAAGAAGTGAGGAAAAGGGACACCCTTGCCTTGTTCCTGATCTTTGTGGGGAAAGCAAGTTTCTCACTAATAAATATGATGTTAGCTGCTGGGATTTGTGGTAGGTGTTCTTTATCAAGTTGAGGAAGTTCTCCTCTATTTCTAGTTTTCTGGGAGTTTTTATCAGGAATGAGTGTTAGATTTTTGTCAAATGCTTTTCCTGCTTCTCTTTATATAATCTCATGATTTTCCTTCATTAGTCTGTTGATACAATGCATTACAGTAACTGATTTTCAAATGTTGAAACAACCTTGCCTACCTTGGATAAATCCCACTTGGGTGTGGTGCCTAATTATTTTTATACATTATTGGCTTCATTTGCTAGTATTTCGTTGAGGATTTTTGCATCTATATTCATGAGAGATATTGGTCTCTATTTTTCTTATAATGTCTCTGTCAGGTTTTGGCGCTAGGGAATGCTGTCCTGAAAGACTGAGTTAGGAAATAATTCCCTTTGCTTCTGTGTTCTAGAAGAGATTGTAGAGAATTGGTATAGTTTCTTTCTTAAGTGTTTGGTAGAATTCATAGATGAACTAAAGTAAGCCCAGTTCTTTCTGTTTTGGAAGATTATTAATTATTGATTCAATTTCTTTGATATAGACTTACTCAGATTATCTGTTTCTTCACCTGTGATTTTTGACATTTTGTATCTTTCAAGGAATTGGTCCACTTCAACTAGGTTATCAACTCTATGGGCATGGGCGCCTGGGTGGTTCAGTGGGTTAAAGCCTCTGCCTTCGGCTCAGGTCATGATCTCAGGGTCCTGGGATCGAGGCCCGCATCGGGCTCCCTGCTCGGCGGGGAGCCTGCTTCCTCCTCTCTCTCTGCCTGCCTCTCTGCCTACTTGTGATCTCTCCCTCTGTGTCAAATAAATAAATAAAATCTTTAAAAGTAAAAAACTCTATGGGCATAAAGTTGTTCATAGTATTTCATTATTATCCTTTTAATGTCTAGGGGATCAGCAGTGATACCCTCTCTTTCATTTTTTATATTAGTAATTTATGCCTTCTCTTTTTTTTCTTTAGTTAGTCTGGCTAGAGGCTTACTGATTTTAATAATCTTTTTAAAGAGGGCGCCTGGGTGGCTCAGTGGGTTAAAGCCTCTGCCTTCGGCTCAGGTCATGATCTCAGGGTCCTGGGATCGAGGCCCGCATCGGGCTCCCTGCTCAGTGGAGAGCCTGCTTCCTCCTCTCTCTCTCTCTCTGCCTACTTGTGATCTGCTCTCTCTCTGTGTCAAATAAATAAATAAAATCTTTAAAAAAAAATAATCTTTTTAAAGAAACAGAGTTTGGTTTTGGTGACTTTATTGACCTCCTGTTTTTACTTTCATTGATTTCTGCTCTAATTGTTATTATTTATTTTCTTTTGTTTACTTTGGGTTCAATTTGCTCTTCTTTTCCTGTTTACCTAAGGATGAAGCTTAGATGATTGATATTAGATCTTTCTTCTTTTCTAATGTATACATTCAATGCTATAAATTTTGCTTGTAAGCACTTTTTCTGCTGCATCCCACAAATTTTGATAAGTTGTGTTTTCATTTTCATTTAGTTGAAAGTATTTTTTTCTAGTTCAAAGTATTTTTAAAATTTCTCTTAAGATTTCTTCTTTGACCCATGTGTTGTTTAGAAGTATGTTGCTTGTCCAACTATTTTGATTTTCCAGTCTTTGTTCTGTTGTGAATTTCTAGTTTATTTCTAGTGTGGTCTAAGAGCAGATGTTGTATAATATCTATTCATTAAATGTGTTAAAATTTGTTTTATGGCTCAGAATGTTGTCTGTCTTGGTGAATGTTTCATGTAAGTTTGAGAAGAATGTAATCTGCTGCTCTTGGATGAAGTGGTCTATATTTTTGAGCCTTGGATTTGTTGAGTTTCTTAGATCTGTGGGTTTAGAGTTTTCATCAAATTTGGAAAATATTTTAGCTTTTATTTCATCTGTATTTTTTTCTGCCATCCATACCCCTATCCTTTGGGAACTCCCAACTATACATATTTTTATGCTATATGACAATTGGCTTGCAGAACTCACTGAGAATTGTTAATTTTTTGACTTTTTTTTTCTCTTTCATTTTGAATACTTTCTATTTCTGTGTCTACAAATTCACTAATCTTCTGCAATGTCTAATTTGTTAATCCTATTCAGTGTATTTTACATCTTAGCCATTGTAGTTTTCATCCCTAGAAGTTGAATTCGTGTCTTTTAAAAAATATTTTCTATCACGTCTCTACTTAATTTGTTCCTCTACCCCTTGATCCTGCATATTGTTAATTATATAGTTTTGAATCCTTTACCTAGTTTCTGTAAATTTCTAGTCATGTAGTTGGAAATTGCTTTATTACAGTAGATCTTTCTGGTTTTGTTCTATTTTGTATCTTCTTGTATTCCATTTTATCTAATAATTTACATTCTGCTGAAATGTGAGCAGGAATCTTTGTTAGTTGCAAAGCTCTTAAAACACTGTCTTTCACATAGTAGAGACTGAATAATGTTTGTTGTACTGAATTTTTGTCCTAGCACTAAAATATTTGTTTATATAACTTTGCTTTAGTCTTTAAATATCTTTTCAAGCTTTTAAAATTGTCGTCAATTTATTGTATACCCTACTACTCTTCTCTGCTCACTCCAGTACAGCAACAGTGCTGTTCATCAGATATTGGTTCTCTTCTGCCTTAGCACTTTGCATTTGCTGTTACTCCTGCCTGGAATGCTCACCTGCCAATTAGCTACCTGGTTCACTCCCTTCATGGCCTACTGCATAACCTCAGTCCTTGCCTTGTACTCCTTTTCACCCTTCTTTATTTTGCTCCACTGTACTTAGTACTTATCATCTGAAAATACACATCCATGCTTTTTACTTATTTTTATCTATTGAATGTATCAGTGTGTATAACAGTTTTACACATATGCACACACTCCCACAGCAATATAAGCTCCATGGAGCATACAGAGCAGGGATGCCCCCACCCCCACTGGTATATCCCTAGTCCTAAAACAGTCCTTGACACATTGTATGTGGGCAGTAAATGATGGAAATATTGCCATCTTTATATGACTTTGGTATTTTTAACAACTTACTTCACCTTTGACTTTTAGTTTTTATAGTTTTATAGTTTTTATTGTGAGACTAGTTCACAAAAGTTCATTTGCTGTTGAACTACGTTTGCATTCCTGGAATAAATCCCACTTAATCATGGTGTATGGTCTTTTTAAAATGTATTGTTGAATTTGGTTTTCTCAAATTTTGTTGAGGATTTTTCCATCTATGTTCATCAGGGGATATTGGCCTGTAGTTTCCTTCTTGGTAGTGTCTTTGTCTAGTTTTGGTATCAGGTAATGCTGGCCTTATACAATGTATTTGGAAGCTTTTCTTTTTTCTTTTTCTTTTTCTTTTTCTTTTCTTTTTTTTTTTTTATTGTGTTATGTTAGTCACCACACAGTACATCATTAGTTTTTGAGGAAGCTTTTCTTTTCTAGTTTTTTTGTAGTAGTTTGAGGAGAATAGGTGTTAACTCTTCTTTAAATGTTTGGTAGAATTAACCTGTGAAGCTGTCTGATCCTGGACTTTCGTTGGGAGTTTTTTTGATTATCAATTCAATTCCTTGCTGGTAATTCCTGGTTTAGTTTGGGGACCTTATATGTTTCTGGGAATTCGTCCTTTTCTTCTAGGTTGTCCAATTTGTTGACATATAATTTTTCATAGTATTCTTATAATCCTCTGTAAGTCTGTGGTGTCGATTGTTATTTTTTATCTTTCAGTTCTGATTTTGAGTCCTCTCTCTTTTTATCTTTTTGATTAATCCAGCTAAACATTTATCGATTTTATTGATCTTTTCAAAGAACCAGCTCTAGATTTCATTTATCTGTTCTATTGGGTTTTTTTCCTTTCTATTCTGTTTATTTCTGTTCTAATCTTTAATTTTCTTCTACTCTTTTGGGGATTTGTTTATTCTTTTTCTAACTCCTTTACGAGTAAGTTTAGGTTTTTCATTTGAGATTTTTCTTCTTGTGGTAGGCCCGCATTGCTATAAACTTCCCTCTTAGAACAGCTTTTGCTGCATTCCAGATTTTGGACTGTTGTGTTTTCATTTGTCTGAATGTATTTTTTTATTTCCTCTTTGATTTCTTGGTTGGCCCATGCATTGTAAGTCATATGTCATTTAACCTCTCTGTATTTGTGTTCTTTCCAGACTTTTTCTTGTGGTTGATTTCATGCCCAGAAAAGATGTATGGTATGACTTCAATCTTCTTGAATTTGTTGAGACTTTTTTGTGGACTAACATGTGATCTCTTCTGGAGAATGTTCCTTGTGCACTTGGAAAGAATCTGTAGTCCACTCTTTCTGGATGGAATGTTCTGAATGTATCTTTTAGATCGTTTGGCCCAATGTGTCATTCAAAGACACTGTTTTCTTGTTGATTTTCTGTTTGAATGATCTATTGGTGTTAGAGTTATGAGCTGCTTTATGTATTAGAGTACTCCCATGTTGAGTGCGTAAATATTTACAATTGTTATATCTTTTTGTTGGATTGTTCCCTTTATGTACGGTGTCCTTCTTTGTCTCCTGTTGGTCTTCCTTTAAAGTCTACTTGTCTGATAGAAGTATTGCTACCCTAGCTTTCCTTTCACTTCCATTTTCATGATAAATTATTTTCACTCCTTCACTTTCAATCTGCGTGTTTTTAGGTATGAAATGAGTCCTTCGTAGGCCACATATAGATGGGTCTTGCTTTTTATCCCGTCTGTCATACTATGTCTTTTGATTGGAGCTTTTAGTCTATTTACATTCAAAGTAATTGTTTATAGCTATGTACTTATTGCCATTTTCTCACTTGTATTCTGGTTGTTTTTGTAGTTCTTCCCTGTACCTTTCTTCTCTTTCTCTGTGTTCTCATGGTTTGTTGGCTTTCTTTAGTGATATGCTTGGATTGCTTTCTCTTTGTTTTTTGCATGTCACTAGTTTTTGATTTGTGGTTACCATTAGGTTCATATGTAGCATCTTATGCAAAGGAATTCTATACTAAGTTTAGTTCATTTAAGTTTGAACCCATTCTTTGCTCCTCCCCAGCCCTCTATGTTTTAGTTATATGGTGTCATACTTTATATCCTTTTATTTTGTAAATCCCTTGACTGATTTTTATAGATATATCTAATTTTACTGCTTTTGTCCTTCCTATTTTTCTTACTCCTATTGATGGTCTTTCCACCCAGAGAGTCCCCTTTAACAGTTCTTGTAGGGATGGTTTAGTGATGAATTCCTTTAACTTTTGTTTGAGGAACTCTTTATCTCTCCTATTCTGAATGATAACTTTGCTAGATAGAGTGTTCTTGGTTGTAGATTTTTTTCCCCTGCATTCTGAATATGTCATGCCACTCTCTTTTGGCCTGCAAAATTTCTGCTGAAATATCTGCTGATAGCCTTATAAGGTTTTCCTTGTAGAGAACTGTTTACTCTTGCTGCTTTTAAAATTTTCTCTTTATCCACCAATTTTTGCTATTTTAATGACTATGTGTCTTGGTGCAGACCTTCTTGGGTTGATTTTTGGGGGTTCTCTGTTTCCTGGGCCTGGATTTCTGTTTCGTTCCCCAGGCTCAGGATGTTTTCAGCTTTTATCCCTTCTGACGCTTTTCCTTTCTGTTCTCCTTCTGAAATTTCTATAATGGGAATGTTATTACATTTGATGCTGTCACTGAGTTCCCTAACTCTGTTATCATTTTTTTCTCTCTCTCTTGTTCAGCTTGATTTCTTCTGTTCGGATCTGTTCTGCTTCCTCTAGTCTATTCCATAGAGTCTATTTTTAGTTTCAATTATTGAGTTCTTCATCTCTGATTGGTTCTTTTTTATGTTTTCTATATCTTTGTTGAGGGTCTCACTGAGCTTCTCCACTCTTTTCTCAAGTTCAGTGCTATCTTTATGAGCATTACTTTAAATTCTCTACCAGACATATTACTTATTTCTGTTCCACTTAGCTCTCTGCTGTGATTTTTGTCCTGTTCTTTCACTTGGGATATACTTCTCTGCCTCCTCATTTTGTCTAAATCTCCATGTCTGTTTCTCTGTTAGGAAAGTCAGTTATGTCTCTTGCTCTTGAGGGTAATGACTTATGAATAAAAGGTCCTGTAGTGCCTTGCACTATAGTGTCATCTGTTTACCAGAACCTGGTGCCCCAGGGGTGTCTCTTATGTGTGTTGCTTGTGTCCTACTGTTGTGGCTTTGCCACATTTGCCTTCAGTTCAGTCATCTGCAGTGGTGCTCTTTGCCTGTTGTGGGCAGGGTTTGATCCTTGTGTTGATAGTGGGCTAGTGTGAGTCAGACCAAGTGTTTTCCAGGGATGTAGTAGCAGTGTGCTACAGGGTGTTTTCCCTGTGTTGTCCCCTAAAAAGCTTCCATTGGGGGGTGAGGCCAATAGTCAGCCTACATGTCTGCCCCCAACTCATTGCCGGGGCCAGAGTCAGACTGGTGTGTGTGGTTGTCTTTTCCTATTCCCAGGCAGGAGTCACTTTGGAGTTGTGCTGGCCCCTGTCAGGGCTTCTTGCACACGGCCAGGCTTGTGGCTCCACTTTGGATGTGCTCCGGCGAAGGGTTTATTGGAGGGGTATGTAGGAGACTGTGAGGTGGGGGCACAGTGCTAGCAAGCTCCATGCTGGTCATCTGTGGCAGGGGACCCGTAGCCACCTGGGAAGACTGTGGAGGCCAGCCAGGTTGGAGGGGGCGGATCTGCAGAAGCCATGGAGTAGTGTATGCTGTTAACCAGTTCAGTGGAGGGTGTTGTGCTGAACTGGTTCCTGTAGGCTTCCGTGTTTCTAGGTTGGGAAGTGGGAGAGGAAAATGACATTGCCTGCTTTTGTGTTCTCGAAGAGGTGTCTAAATGATCTTAACCCCTCCATCTGAGGCTCTAAGATTAGTAAATGTATCTGCTTCCATATACCCCGGGTATTTTTTAAACTGCTACTTCTATACTGTATCTCAGCTCTGCTATCTCTTTAAGGATGGGGAATCTGCCCTTTTGGCTCTCTTAGAGCTGAGCCTGCTAATTTTTAAATTTCCAGGTGTTAAGCCCCCCTAATTGTTAGGCCCCTCTAGTTTTCAGAACTAAATGTTATGAGATTCATTTCTCCAAGCCTGGGATGCTGGGATGTGGATCTGCTCCTCTCCCCTCCCTGCATCCACTGGTCTCTCTCTCCCACCGAGTCCCATGGGTCGTTTTAGTTTCTGACCACATCTCTGCTCTTCCTACCCTCTTGGCTGTTTGCATTTAACTACAGGGAGTCTGTTCTGTCAGTCTTTGGGTCATTGTCTGGGTTATTTACCCTGATGTGGGAGTTGTATCCATGGGGCAAGGTGAGCTTAGGATCCTTCTATTCTGCCATCAGCTTAGGATCCTTCTACTCTGCCATCTAACATGAAAGTCTCCCTGATTTAAAAAAAAAAAATGAATCGTCTCACTTTTAAATTATCAGTAGAGAAACATGGCTCAACATGAACACAAATATATTTTGAACAGTAACTAGCACATAAAGGTTATTCGGGAAATTTGTTAACTGAAAAATGAAATCAGTGACTTTTGCACAATAGGTAATTGGTTTCTAGCATTGCCACGTGGCAAATTGAATTTTAGTTTTCTAGAAAGACATTTTGTAGTTAAATTATACAGCAGGAAGTCATGCAGCTCTAAGCAGGTGCTTCAGGGATGCATGACTGAGGCTGTCCTTTGGCTATTGTGGACGATGTCAACAGCTGCTTTCTAAGTGTTCTAGCCAAAATTATTTCAGCTGTACTTTACAACATGGAGCTCTGGAACTCTAGTAAAAAAGTGATTTTAAGAGCTAAAATAGATTCAATTAAAAGCTTACTGAGGAAAATTTTCATTTTTCTCAAAATGAAATGGTCAGATAAGGCAGCCATAACACAGGCTATCTCAGATTTCATGACTTGATGTCAATTCTGCCATTTCCAAAGCATATGGTTCTATCATCAGTTAGAAATATAAACTAGCAGCATTCCAAATCTTGTCATTAGTAACCTGTCTGATTATAACCTCTTCCTGCTAGCCAAGAGCCTAGCTAAGAGAAATGGTATTTGAGGAACATTGTTGGAGGAACTTCTTCACTCTTACATTCTTAATTCTATCCAAGGATCAAGTTATACACTAGAAAGCTACTATTTAGTCTGGCACTTTTTGTGGAATTTCTTACATTGAGTTATTCTTAAATACTGTAATTTTCCTTTTTATCAAAGTTTAAAGAGCTTTGTGAAATTTACCTGTTTTATTGTAATAGTAGAGAATACCATTTGTTGCTTTATCCAGTTGTCTCTTATAATGAAGTTCCACCAACAGCGCAAGATGGTTCCCTTATCTCTGCATTCTTGCCAACATCTGTTGTTTTCTGTGTCGTTAATTTTAGACATTCTGACTGGTATGAGGTGGTATCTCATTGTGGTTTTAATTTGTATTTCCATGATGACGAGTGATGTTGAGCATCTTTTCATGTGTCTGTTAACCATCTCTATGTCTTCTTTGGAAAAATATCTGTTCATGTATTCTGCCTATTTCTTAACTGGATAATTTATTTGGGGGGTATTGAGTTTGCTAAGTTCTTTACAGATTTGGGATATTCACCCTTTATCAGATATGTCATTTGCAAGTATCTTCTCCCATTCTATAGGTTGTGTTTTAGTTTTGTTGATTGTTTCCTTTGCTGTGAAGAAGCTTTGATCTTGATGGAGTCCAAATAGTTTTTGTTTTGTTTTGTTTTGTTTTTGTTTCCCTTGTCTTTGGCAATGTGTCTAGTAAGAAGTTGTTTCAGCTGAGGTCAGAGAGGTTGCTGCCTGTGTTCTTCTCTAGAATTTTAAGTTTCCTCTCTCATATTTAGGTCTTTCATCATTTTGAATTTATTTTTATGTATGCTGTAAGAAAGTGTTCTAGTCTTACTTTTCTTTATGTTGTTGTCTGGTTTTCCCAACAACATTTGTTGAAGAGACTCTCTTTTATCCATTGGATATTCTTTCTTTTTTTTTTTTTATTTTTTAAAGATTTTATTTATTCATTTGACACACAGAGAGAGAGAGATTACAAGTAGGCAGAGAGGCAGGCAGAGAGAAAGGAGAGAGGAGGAAGCAGGCTCCCTGCTGAGCAGAGAGCCCGATGTGGGCCTCGATCCCAGGACCCTGGGATCATGACCTGAGCCGAAGGCAGCGGCTTTAACCCACTGAGCCACCCAGGTGCCCNTCTTTCCTGCTTTGTCAAAGGTTAGTTGACCGTATAGTTGTGAGTCCCTTTCTGGGTTTTCTATTCTGTTCCATTGACCTACATGACTGTTTTGGTGCCAGAACCATACTGGCTTGATAACTACAGATTTGTAATATAGCTTGAAGTCTGGAATTGTGATGCCTCTTGCTTTGCTTTTCTTTTTCAAAATTGCTTTGGCTATTTGGGGTCATTTGTGGTCCCATACAAATTTTAGGATTGTTTGTTTTAACTCTGTGAAAAATAACTGATGATATTTTTTATGATTTTATTTATTTTTGAGAGATTGCCAGGGGGAGAGGCAGAGGGAGAGAATCTCAAGCAGGCTCCACACTGAGTTTGGAGCCTGATATGGGGCTCATTCTCACAACTCTGAGACCATGATGTGAGCCAAAATCAAAAGTCAGATACTTAATTGATTGAGCCACCCAGGCACCCCAAATGCTTGTGGTATTTTGATAGGGATTGCATAAAATGTATAGATTGCTTTGGGTAGTATGGACATTTTAACAATATTGGTTCTCCCAGTCCATGAGCATGGAATACTTTTCCATTTCTTTGTGTCCTCTTCAATTTCTTTTGTAACTGTTCTACAGTTTTCAGAGGACAGAACTTTACCTCTTTGGCTAGGTTTATTCCTAGGTGTCTTAGGGGTTTTGGTGCAATTTTAAATGGGATCGATTCCCTGATTTTTCTTTCTGCTGCTTCATTATTGATATATAGAAATATGACAGATTTCAGTACATTGATTTATGTCCTGTGATTTTGCTGAATTTGTGTATTCTAGTAATTTTTTGGTGGAGTCTTTTGGGTTTTCTACATAGAGTATCCTGTCATCTGTGAATAGTGGAGAAGTTTGACTTCTTCCTTGATGATTTGGATGCCTTTTAGTTGTTTCTGTTGTCTGATTGAGGAGTAAGACTTCTAGTACTATGTTAAATGGTAAAGGTGAGAGTGGACATTCCTGTGTTATTCCTAACCATAGACAAAAAACTCAGTTTTTCCTAATTGAGGATGATATTAGTTGTGGGTCTTTTGAATATGGCCTTTATGATGTTGAGGTATGTTCCTTCTATCTCTACTTTGTTGAGGATTTTTATCAAGAATCAATGCTGTCTTTTGTCAAATGCTTTTCCTGAATCTATTAAGAGGATCTGGTTCTTATCCTTTCTTTTATTAATATGGTATATCACACTGATTGATTTGCAAATGTTAAGCCACTGATTTTGACGGATTCCTGTGTCTTTCATCCATTTTGAGTCTATTTTTGAGTGTGGTGTAAGGAAATGGTCCAGTTTCATTCTTCTGCATGTGACTGTCTAATTTTCCCAACACCATTTGTTGAAGAGACTTGTCTATTTTCCATTGGACATTCTTTCCTGCTTTCTCGAAGATTAATTGACCATAGAGTTGAAGGTCCATTTCTGGGCTCTCTATTCTGTTCCACTGATCTATGTGTCTGTTTTTGTGCCAGTGATAGTATGGTACTGGCACAAAAACAGACACATAGATCAGTGGAACAGAGTGGAACAGAATAGAACAGATCAATGGAACAGAACCATACTGTCTTGATGATTACAGCTTTGTAATAGAGCTTGAAATCCGGAATTGTGATGCCACCAACTTTGGTTTTCTTTTTCAACATTCCTCTGGCTATTTTGGGCCTTTTCTGGTTCCATATAAATTTTAAGATTATTTGTTCCATTTCTTTGAAAAAATTGTTGGTATTTTGATAGGGATTGTGTTAAATGTGTAGATTGCTCTAGGTAGCGTAGGCATTTTCACAATATTTGTTCTTCCAATCCATGAGCATGGAATGTTTTTCCATTTCTTTTTGTCTTCCTCAATTTCTTTCATAGGTACTTACAGTTTTCTGAGTATAGATTCTTTGTCTCTTTGGTTAGGTTTATTCCTAGGTATCTTATGGTTTTAGGTGCAATTGTAAATGGAATCGACTCCTTAATTTCTCTTTCTTCTGTCTTTTTGTTGGTGTATAGAAATGCAACTGATTTCTGTGCATTGATTTTATATCGTGACACTTTTACTGAATTCCTGTATGAGTTCTAGCAGTTTTGGAGTGGAGTCTTTGGGTTTTCCACATAAAGTATCATATCATCTGCAAAAACTGAGAGTTCGACTTCTTCTTTGCCAGTTCGGATGCCTTTTATTTCTTTTTGTTGTCTGATTGCTAAGGCTAGGACTTCTAGTACTATGTTGTACAGCAGTGGTGATAGTGGCCATTCCTGCCATGTTCCTGACCTTAGGGGAAAAGTTCTCAGTTTTCCCCATTGAGAATATGATATTCTCTGTGAGTTTTTTTTTTTTTT